>JAPTHA010000027.1:18048192-18059467 GCA_029814585.1 Gymnapogon annona
CTATCTATCTATCTATCTATCTATCTATCTATCCATCTATCCATCCATCCATCCATCCATCCATCCATCCATCCATCTGGAGAAAACTGCAAAGTGACTTTTCCAACAAGTTCTATCATTGACTGATCATAAACCCAGTGTGTACATACACTTGTCATCGATTCAACTCTGTGGGTTTTACTGGTGAATCAAAGGGATAGAAGACAGTGTTGTTTCCATGGTAACTACGGAGCCTCCAAACATCCATATAGGTCATACTGTATCTGATGAACATGAAAAAGATGAATCATCAATAATTGATGTAGGTTTAATGAATCAACAGGTATTAAACAGTTTAGATCAGTAGAATGGTGTTGACATTTGAGTGTTCAAGGGTTAAAACACTTCGAAGCATCACCTTCTAAAACAGAGAACATTATAGGAGGTGATGTGAACATGCGTCAGCTGTAATAACCAGTATGAATATTCTGCTTGTGCTTGGTGAGTTGTTTGGACTTCCTTCGGGGAAATACTGAGACGGAGCAGTGGTGGGACGGACGAGACGCTGACACAAAGACAACCATTCAAAGTTTCTTGTGGTTTGTTCCTCGCCTTTGATTTTTTGGCAGCCTCGATGGAAAACAGTGACTCACATCAATAGGTGGTGGTGAACAGCGAAAGAAAGTTGATTTCCTGTTTTGACAGTAAAGGGATATTCTGCATGTTTTATATCCACATTTACACAGTGTTTTATGACACTAGGGAGTTACGCAATCAAAACAAAACAGACAACATCCATCTGTCGTGTTATTATTGGCAATAAGATCTTTAAACACTGTATGTCTTTTAATGTTTGATCCAGAAATGTCATCATCATATGAACCTTTTAGTGTTTCAGGGGTGTTTCAGATAAACATGTGTCCCGACTTGTTGTAATGTCATAACTGAACAAATCATATTCATTTAGATGCAAAAATATCAAAATGATTAAAAAAAGCAAATTTCAGTAAAATGACCAGCGCACATGGCTTTGATGGCACTAGATAAATACACTATCAATAAACCTATTTAGTTACTTTATTTTTTTTTATTTTTCTAAGGTAAGACAAAACCTCCCTTGTGGTAGCTGTTATTAATAAAGACCACCAGGAATGTCTGGATTACATAAACTACACCTAAAACACCCAGAATATAATTTACTCAGTTTAAACACTGTTTAACTTCACTGTTGCACATTTAACCCTTTCATACATAGTGCTCACTATAGTGGACAGGTATTTGAAATTTGTTATCTCTTATATGAATGAGTCTTAATGTCACAATTGACAAAAAAAATAATAATACATCCTCAAGTAGGTTATCATAATTCATTAATGAGAGGGTTAAAGTCTATTTATCATCTCCTCAAAACCTTGCTGTTTATAATTATAGTCTGTGTGTATACTTATATTCTGCTTAGGGTTATATTTATTTATATTAGTTATTCATTCATCTTCCAAACCCACTTTGGATCCTATGCAGGGTCGCAGGGGTCAATGGAGTCTATCCCAGCTACTCAAGGGTGAAGGCGGGGGGGAGGGGGTGTGGACAAGTTGCCAGGGTCACCAGTCACCCACACAGGTAAGGTGGGTGAAGTGTCTTGCCCAAGGACACAACGGCACATGATCAGGAGAGAGTGGGAATCGAACCTCCAACCCTTCTGTTACCAGACGACCTGCTCTACCACCCGAGTCATAGCCACCTAGTTATATTTATTGATTGATTTATTTTTCCTGCCATGCTCATTTTACACTGAGGGGCTTTAGAGGTTCTTGTTTTGGTAAAACTGACACTAAAGCTGACTGGTAATCTTTGAAATTTCTGTCAAATTACCATAGGTTTTATGCAACTATACTGCACTTTATTTAGTTTGAACATGGCAGATCAACACACAAACCACATCTTGGAATCTGTTTTGTTAGTCGCAACTGCACCTCCACGATGCATCCACACACTGTACAAACCCATCACATGAGAACAGCACCGGGATTATGAGTTACCTTAGAAAAAGTGTTTGTTTTTGTAGGTTTTACACGCTGCTGGAGGACAGATCTGTGGTGAGAGCTGACGTGAGGGACCAACACTGGGACACACAAACATAGACTCTTCTGGCACTTGTATAACGCTGAACACTATTTGGAGTCTGACTCATGTCAGAACCTCAGGCGCTAGCAGACACTCAACACTTGGTTTCCAACAAACACAATAGCTGGTAAACACTGACCGGAGCGAGTAGCCATCGAGCTCCGGGGTACGATATGGACAACAGATGTCAGGGTGTGGAAATGGGGGCCTTCAGATGGGTTTGGGAAGAATGTGGCAATGATACCACAGAACACAATATGGGCTATACCCACTGAGCCCTGGGAGATGAACACTGGCACAGTGGACAGAGGCTTCTGTGAAAGGGATTAACAGCATCAACACGGGAAAGGAGAGCAATTAAACCAATCAAACATGAACTCTTGTGACAAAGCTGCAGACGGTCAGCAGCCGGTGATGACACGCCCACTGGGACGCGACACGTTGCACGTTCAACTCAACATTAGAGCAGACCTTTCTGTTCGCTAACGTCTAATTAGTCTTCAGCGCTTCATGAAGAGCGATCCAGGATCCCTTCACATTAGAGGGACTTGAACCCATAAACACGCAGCTATTGTTGTAATGACTTCCAAATGATTTTTTCTCTATGTTTAAACGTTACCATGTTATTGACCACCATCTATTACGAGACAGTTTGTAGGTGATTTGTGCATTTAATCTGCTGGACATACAGGTTGATATATCAATGGAGTAAACAGAGAAGGAAACATGGCTCTTTCCAGTAAAATATAACATCAATGTTGCATAAAAAACAAGGTTCTATAACTATTGTCATTTGACAAATTACATGATATATATATATATGTGTGTGTGTGTGTGTGTGTGTGTGTGTGTTTCCATGTTGACTACAGAGACTATGAATGTGTCTGATGCAGTTGAAGATCTAAGAAACTGAATTTTGCCTCAAGTGTCGAACTGTATTGATAGGATTAGTGGCTCAACAGTTCATGCATCTTCTAGATCAGTAGATGCCTGTGGGGATTCAAGGGTTAAATGTGTGTCACATCGCTTAAAGCCATACATGAATCACGTTCCAGCGTTATTGCTCAAATACTGATCATTTGTCATTCTCAGTTCCGGAACAGTGATGTTTCAGAGTGTGTCTGGAACGAGGCTGTGGTGATGACATCACATCAGTCTACAGACGCTGGTAGACACAGACAAACCCTCACTAAGATCTGTGGTCCTTCTCAGTATCATCTCTGCTGACACTGTGTTTACATTCACACAGATACTCATTATCATTATCTGGACTTATCAGGTTATTTATGTGACCGTGTATACAGTATAACCTGATCTGTTTCATCAGATAACAGCAGTAATCAGATTATCAAACCCAGATTTCCCCCCCGATACTCCCAGGTCTTCCTACATGTACATAGATCAATCTGATTTGTTTAGTTCTTTTATATCTGAACAATTGTAAACGTGATAAAAAAAATGTAGCAAAATGATATTACATAGTCAAATATGAGCGGAATAACAGGCCATAACAGGAAGTTTGATTCTACATACTGTACATATGGACTAGAGCATCTAATCCAATGTACATTTTTTGACTGTCACATTTCCTGATTATATGTAAACGCATCATATCTGATTATGATAATTGTGTGGTTTCTCTCAGTTATTGGATTCTTGTGGTCGTGGCAATGGGCTCAGTGGTTCTGATGGAGCGACAGAGTGGAGCACAGATGGAAAACACCTCTAAGCACTCTGAAAACCTGGATCTCAACCAGTACAGTTGTTGTTCCTGGATGCCTAGAAATTAGAAAAAATAAAAATACTTCCCTTGGTGCTTCATTTGGGGATTCTATGTAGAAATATAATATTATAAATGTCTGTAAGTCCTGTAGCTTCACTCCTACAACATGGCACCATTACTAAAGCAGCCCTCATACACCATGGGTTTTATGGTCTGGACACGATCTTGGAGGGGTATAAATATCTAACCAATAGTATGTGAAGCTACAGACCCAATACAAATACCTCACATGCTTCACAGAAAAATGACAATTAAGTAAACATTAACATTGCCTCTTGAACCACATTGTAAAATCTGGCTCCGTATGTGAAACCCGATCTCGATCCAGACCACAGTGTCCCACTCCGCCAACTCGCTGCTACTCTTAAACAATGTAACGCTTGTGTTATATCATGTAGGTTCTTCCAACTTCCAAAAGCAGATTTCCACTGGAACTTCACAATCCCCTGGAAGTCTTCAAGTACAGTACTGTAGAACCAGATCACCAGAGCCTGCTCCGCCCGTGGGCATGAAGACTGACGCTGCTGTACAAATGGGACCTGGGGCGGCTTTGGATTCACGTTGCACTGATTTGACACAATGCTACGCAACACTGTGTACAGACGGCCCCCCAGAGCTGAAAACGGACCTCAGGCGATTTAGGAAGGATAAAACACCACCACATTTAACACATACTAATGTACTGCATGGAATACATTCATCGCACAGGGACACAAGATACAAGTTTTACACCAGAATGGGTTGTGGTGACCATTTACCGGTGACTAACTGTACATGTCATTGCACTGCAAAAAAATAGCTCACTTGAAGCAAGAAAAAAAAAAATCCCTAAATCAGGTTAAAATACGTATGTCAGGCAAAAAATTAATCCAAATACAAAATCTGCCAATGGGGTGAGTTTTTTTTTTTTCTTGGTAAGAATTTTGTATAATATTCTTAACATGAACTTTCTTTACCAACTTTTAACTTGAAATAAGACTCGGGAAACCTAGTTCTTAAACTTATGACATCTGATTTCTTTAGTACGTGCTCAACCCACTACACAGTTGGAAACACCTTTTGTCAGATATGGGACCATCTGTAATATATCTGTTTTCCATCCATCTATGAATAATTTTAAAGAATTACAAAATTTAAGGATTAATGCTTAAAATAAAGAGAAAACATTGATTGCTTATATGGAAAATGACGTAGAAAAGGGGAGATGTACAGTATGTTCCAAAAAGAAGGCTGACATTCATCCACTACCAATACATGTTTTCTATCAGCACTTAAAACAAATAAAAAAAATAATATTTTCCTCAAAATATGTAATTTTTCCTTTCTTGAAAATCACTTTTTGCAGAGTGCTCCAAAATGACTTTTATAAGGGCCATGTTCTGCATGCATTTGTAGCCAGACTTTTGTTAATGCACACAACGCTTAAAGTTATATGCAAGTATATGAAATATTACATTTCATATACTTTGTTTTTGCTTTCAAGCAGATGATAAATTAAATTGACATTGTCAATTTGACGATAACACATAAACTACATAGAGATACAGGCATGATGGGTACAGTGGTGACAGATGGGATGGGACATGCTTTTATTGAAGCCATAAAATTATTTTCAGTGTCCTGTTTGTGTCAAATATGTCTGAGCCGGCGTTGGGGGAAAACATACAACAACTCGGCTGATATTGTAATGGAAATGGTTGTGGCCTCCTGTAATATTCACCGAACCCCAGAGTAACCACATCATACTACCCATGTTACACCAGTGGTTTCTGTGTGTGCGTGCGTGTATGTGTGCTCTGGTGTGTATGTGTGTATGTGTATGTGTGTTTTGGTGGGTAATTCTTGTGGTAAATGATAGCACATAGCTGATGGTAGACTGGCAGCTGTTAAAAACTTGGAAAGTAGTTCTTGTGGACAGTTTGAGATTTCTGTGTGGGAAAGCTTCGAAATATTTTCTCTGAAGCAAAATGTCAAGAACAGGAAATTCACATTATAATTGTACTAGAATATAACCACAAACAACATAATCTATTGCATTAATGTAAAAAAATTAATTAAAATAAAACAAAAACAAAAATAGATGAGTGTGTAGTGTAAATGTATGTGTAGTATCAGTCCAGATGATTTCACTTCATTAAATTATCTCGTCTTGGTATGACTCAATGTGCATGAGACAATCAGCAGGTCGGAATTAGTGCACGCTTTAATGTAACAGTAATGGAACGTTGATGTTTCCATTCAATTCTGATGATTTTGACGCAGAAATGTTCAAGTTGAAAATGCACCTGGATGTTTCAGAGCGTCAGTGTGATAAAACAGTGCAGTGAAACAGTCAGTTAAGCCAGCAATAAAAGACTCAGTGTTAAAAGTAAAATCTAACATGTTTTATAAGAAACATGTTTCTCATGATAACCTGATATTATCCATAACCTGATATTACCATTATTAACCATCAAACTGGAATAGACTGTTACTCTGACAGATATTAACCCTTAAAGTCCTGAAGGGATTGATTGGTGTAAAATGATTAAGAACTTCTAATTCACTAATCCTATCAACACAATTAAAACATTCAGGTAAAATACCGTTTGTCGACTTTTTTTCGTCTTTTTCAGATGCATCCATCGTCTCTGTATAAACAATGTCAGCTTCAATAACAACGATTCACCAGTAAAACCCATGTGATCGGATCAATGAGTCACTTGGTTATAGCTATAATTAATCGTCATAATTTATTCATAATAACATAATCTTCATAATCTTTGAATTTATTGTGAGTTTAAATAAACAACAACATGGTCAGTAAATTAGACAAAGGAAAATACCTGATTTGCACTGAAAAAATGAAAAGGATAATATTAGAATATATCGCGATACATTAAAAAATATTCATTTGGAAGTCACCCATAAAATTTGTCAAAAATCAGATTGCTATGTATATTTCCCAAGGTTTCACGTCATATTTAAATTTTTGCCACCAAACATGACGGTTGTGCTTTCTGCTGTTTTTGTTCACAGTAAATACATAAACAAATGCAGTGTTTTGTTTCCAATGCTTCACCATAATCCAATCTGACATGTTTATTCCTATATAAATACATACGCTTGTATTCGACACGCCCTGAGTCAAACATAATTACACATTAAAATGGACTCTTGATGTATTATACACACACACGCACACACACACATATAAAAAACATGAAAGCAAAAATGAAGAGGGCTGGGATAATGAAGCTGAAACTTGACCAGCAGGATGTGTTGAAAGACAGACAGTGATGTACAGAAATGTAACACAGCTAAAATAGAATCCAAAGCAAATAAACCTGCATCTCTGGAGGAACAGTTTGATGTAACAGTGAGTAATAATACTCATTTCCATGCCAAGGGCACACACAAGGTCCCTGAGCATTAATAGAAACACATTAAAATAGTGCAGTATTCATTGTGGGTCCAGGACACGACAGGCTTTTTTGACCGCGGGGGGGTTCAACAAAGAGAAGTGACGCAACTGCCCAATCAATGCGCACCTGCCTCTGATCTCCACAGGTGACTGAACGCTGTGCACAAGTAGACCAGATGATGGGGTAGTGTTCAAAGCGGCAATGTGTATGTTTGTTGAGTGTTTACAGCAATGCAAACACCGTTTCAGAGCATAGACCATGTAAATATGTTAGATTTCTATTTTCCCAAATCGACACTTTGCTTCCTGTTGCTGAATTTCGCTGACACCGAATGTTGGTTCCAGTGCTGTTTCACTCGGACGCTTATGGTGATGCACATGACGTGAGAATCAAGACAAAAAGTATGTTGGTTCCATCTTCAGTCGGATCCAAATGTGTTGAAGTGCATACTGTTTGCATATGTTGTTGGACTTGATTGTTGTTTATATATGTAGATATTTTTATCGATACATTTCTACTGTTGTTATTTCTATATATTTATTTCTGCTTTATACTTTCATGTTTTTTGTAGCCATTGACTCAGATACTTCAGAAATAAGACTTTGTATTTCCCGATGTATATGTTTAATATTTTAACCATATGTATTTTGTTGGCTATTCAAATAAGTGACAAATTTAATTAACAAAATAGACTAATCCAGGGGTATCAAGCATCCCCCCCCCCTCCCCCAGGGGCCCATTAAATGAAATGTCGGCTCCTGTAAGCCAGACCAGTAAAATAATAACAATACTCTATAAATAATATCAACTACAAATGTTTCGGTTTGTTTTAGTGTGAACAAATAATGTACAATTTTAAAAATATTTACATCTACATACTATCCAAACAAACAAAGAAAAATTATATACGGCATGTATTTTTTCAGATTAAACCAAGATGAAAATTTGAAGTCATTTATATATTATAGGAAGGATAGTATTACTCACTCACTTGTTCAATTTCTTAACCTTATTAATTGCAAAAATCTAACTTAATGTACAAACACACAACCTAAGGGTCTCCGTGAGTCATTTGAATATGTATTTTTTGTTTTGTTTTATTGAAGTATTTCACCTATAAGCAGAGCAGTGCTTGAAGACTCAGAGCCCTCTGCATTGGGGGGGCTGATCTTAAAATAAAACACCCTCTCATCACCTTTACTGCCTCCACGGTCTTTGTAGAGTTTGGACTTGTGTGTTCTGACCGTGGTACAGATCCCACGCTGGTTCCAATCAGCTGCCAATGGAAGCTCAGATTTGATGTGCCTGAACACTGGCTCGTGAAAATGCTGTCCACATCTTGTGATCTCGTCTACAAAGTGAGACATTTCTGTGATTTGGAAAGATAAAGCTGCACTGTCCAAAACCAAGACAGACTCCGAACTACAACAACGCAGCCAAGAAACCGGTCCCATTAAACCCAACTGGAAAAAAAAAAAACACAGACTATATACCAGTAGACAGTATTTGAGTTCCTTGTGTGTGTTTGTGTGCGGGGCTTATATATGTATATATGCATAATAATCCATTATACAGCCGGAGAAATTGTCTGAAAAACAATGGCAGAGTGATGGATAGATTCTTTGGACAAAATCATATGCAAACAGAAAGTATGGAAATTTACATAACAGACACATGCATCAATTCCAAATCCATTGTTATGTCTTTTTTTTTTTCAACACAGCATTCGGCGTTAATTGCTACGCTTTGATTGGTGTACCTTGGTGATCTTGGGGTGGGTGCAGCGGCTGTTTCCAAATGAGGCGTGCATCCACCCCGCAGACTCAGCGGGATGTAGCGAAAGGTGGGCGTTCCCTCCGCTCGTACACTCCTGCCTCAGGGAACACTTCCTGTCCTGGACACACCAACCGCACTCGAACCTTGGGTCAGCCTTCAGGCACATCCCACAACTGTCCCGCAACGCACGACACTTGTACAGGTGGGCTGTTAGAAGAACAGAGAGAAGGACAGGAAACATCAGTGGAACAAGTGAGAAGACTGAGATTAAGTGAACAAAAAACTCAAAGAATGGGTTAGGGGTTAGAGTTGGGGATTATGGGTTAAAGCCAGGGGTTTGAGTGAGGGGTTAGGGGTTAGAGTCAGGGGTTATGGGTTATGGATTAGAGTCAAGGGTTAAGGGTTAGAGTCATGGTTTAGGGGTTCTGAGTTAGAATCACGGGTTAGAGTCAGGGGTTATGGGTTAGAGTCAGGGGTTTATGAGTTAGAGTCAGGGGTTATGGGTTATGAGTTAGAGTCACAGGTTAGAGTCAGGGGTTATGTGTTACAGTCAGGGGTTATGGGGTAGAGTCAGGGTTTAGGGGTTCTGAGTTAGAGTCACGGGTTAGAGTCAGGGGTTTGGGGTTATGGGTTAGTCAGGGGTTATGGGTTATGGGTTAGTCAGGGGTTATGGGTTATGGGTTAGTCAGGGGTTATGGGTTAGAGTCAGGGGTTAGGGGTTATGGGTTAGAATCACGGGTTAGTCAGGAGTTATGGGTTAGAGTCAGGGTTTAGGGGTTCTGAGTTAGAGTCAGGGGTTTGGGGTTATGGGTTAGTCAGGGGTTATGGGTTACAGTCAGGGGTTATGGGTTAGTCAGGGGTTATAGGTTAGAGTCAGGGGTTATGGGTTAGAGTCAGGGGTTAGGGGTTATGGGTTAGTCAGGGGTCATGGGTTGGTCAAGGGTTATGGGTTAGAGTCAGGGGTTATGGGTTAGAGTCACGGGTTAGAGTCAGGGGTAATGGGTTAGAGTCACGGGTTAGAGTCAGGGGTAATGGGTTAGAGTCGGTGGTTAAGGTTTGGGTTGTTCTTTCAATCCACTTTGATACCAAATACAAATTTACACGAAAATGATTGAATTCATGCGGATGTCTTCTGTTTCACTATTACAAGACTTGTTTTTCATTTTCCCGGATGTGGAAGAGCTGAACTGATGTTTCATTACAGCGATTTACAACAGGTACATAAAAGAAACCAGTTAACAAGCTAATTTTTTTCATTAGTTAATTACTGTTCACACTCAAGCATATTTCATTAGAAATTGTCAACAATTTAGATCATCACAGCTACAAGCAATATGTATTTTTTCTTCATTTCATGTACAAAGAGTATTTGTTTTACCATTATCCTGACTGTGTAGCTCATTGTTTCCATTAGCTCTGAATGGAGTTAATGAGACTGGTAGTTACCTTTCAGTTCTCATGCACAAAGTTGTTTTAGCGTTAGATGTATTTATCGATTCAGAAAATAATCAATCATTTTAACATACAAGAAAACCCATCATTTCCATCAATAATTTATATATTTTTTTTAATGCTCAAGCAGAGGGGTGATCTGTTTCCCCTCTTTTAATATTGGCTACGTGTTTTCAATGCTTACAACATGAACTTCATTTTATGCTTCTCTATGTTTCATATGGTTCATATATGACTTTTTTTTTTTTTACTTGTCTCTCAGTGTATCTGCATGTTTTTTTTTTTCTTTCTTTGTTTCTGAATGTCTGTTGTCTCTTGTCTGGTCTCGTCTTGTTTTATTGGTATGTAAGACTGCATTGTTGTCTTATAAAAAACAAAAAAGAAATATATTGAAAAAAACAAACAAACAAAAAAAACACTCTGAACTTGCACATACCCCAGCAGTAGCTGTGACACAGGAAGGAACCAGCGCTAACATGTAACATTTAAAACAGCTCAAATTTTAATTCTAATTTATCCCTGGCCTCATTTATTCAACATGGGCAGTAGTTGATGCCTTTAACCTCAGTTAACCTGACACTCACAGACTCTTCACTCACTGAGTTTCTTGAAAAAACTTGAGAAGGAAATTAAAATTTGCATCTTGCTAATTTAAAAAGAAAGTCTCGGCAGTAAGGAGGAACTAGACAATTCCCTTTGGCAATTGCAAAAAGGGGCAAGGCATGCTGTTGGGACGCTGAACCCTGACATAACCCGC
>JAPTHA010000027.1:18152607-18162607 GCA_029814585.1 Gymnapogon annona
ACACACACACACACACACACACACACACACACACACACCTACACACACACACACACACACACACACACACACACACAAACACAGACACCGAAAGATACACAGACAGACAAAGATGCAGCACAACAGGAAGGACGCTGTTACAGATGTCTCTAAAGCGCACGTTTCACACATGCACATGTTTCTTTAAACTCCTTAATCACCGACAGGCATTTGCCATATGACAACAATTAGAACACAATGGAATACTTTAGTCTTTTTTCCATCCAAGGGCTAAAACAGAAACACGACACGGCTGGGACAATATAAAAGATCCGCTCAGAACTATACAGTCACCTTTTTTGACATGTTTGTCTTTGTTTGGCTTTAGTGTCAGCGCTATACAACAGAAATAATACTAGGGAAACAAATGGGTGTGTGTAAAGTTACTGTGCTGTATTGTCCCCATCAGGCTTCAATTACAAAGGATCATTTACTGCATTAAACCACTGCTGTTAAAGTACACCTCCACCATTGTACAAGGCTTTTTAAAACTGCTCACTTACAGTGGACACCTGGATTGCTCTTGTCAATCTATAATACAGCACATTAAAAAAAAAAAAAAGAAAGAAAGTAAATCCAGACACTATCACATTACCTGTGAAACATCTTCCATGTTGCAGATATAAATATTATTTCTCACAGACAGAGAGGCTGAAACCGCAAATTCCACCGGAACAGTCATGCAAACTTATATATAAATAGCTCCGTCCCAAATCCCAACGGCCTGTCCTTATCTCGCACACAGTTCCCCAATTTAGTTCATAGACATATCAACTCGAGTTGTTTCCTCTTTAAAATCCCAGTCACGCTGTTCCCTCTCAGCCACATTAAGACGTCTCCCACTGTCTCTCCCACTGTCTGTCTGTTTGACCCACTCACAAATCACATCCTGATCAGCCCATCACTCATCTGCCTCCACAGACAGTCAGAGAGGGTGTCAGTGTGTGTGTGTGTGTGTGTGTGTGTGTGTGTGTGTGTGTGTGTGTGATAAGGCTTCAACGGATGCTGTGACTGTCAAAAGTGTGTAGGGTTCTGAAAGTCTGGTGCAACTATGGGAACCATAAGAATCCAATTCAACCCATACAGTCTCAAATATCCCACATCAACCAAAACCATACATTCATCTGAACTGTTTAATACCTCTTGATCCATTAATCTGATCAATACAATTGGTGTAAAATACAGTTTGTCATCTTTTCATGGTCATCAGATATGACCTATTTGGACGTTCAGAGGCTCTGTAGTTACCATGGAAACACCATCATTGTCTACAAGAGTGATTCACCAGTAAAACCCATAGAGACAGTGGTTGGACATACTGGGTTTATGTTCAGTTAATGATAGATTTTCCTGAACAAATCACTTTGTCTACAGTTTTGGTTTTTTTTGTTTGTTTTTTGGTACAATAACCCACAACTTTAGTGCAAACTTTTATGACCATCTACACAATCAGATAAAAATGCCAGAGAGTCTCTGAGAAATCGCAAAATAGAGACGACAATGTCACAATAAATGGTGATAAATCACTTTAGAAATGTTAAACATAGAGAACAACATATATTTTAGAACTGCTTCAAAAGTAGAACAGGACCATTCTTTAAAAACACTTTTATCTTCAGAAATAATAGGTCATTCACTGCATTCTGTACAAACTGACTTCATTCTTCACTCACTCTCAATCTTCATTTCCAGAAGCTGAAGAGTGTGACAAACAAGTTGTCATTTCCGCTGTTTCTCAAAAACACCAGCATTAACACTATTCATAACATTGTCCACTCTGGACCCATTTGCCAGAATGAAATGTTGCTATTATAGAATTTCCGCACATAGCAGATATAATCTCAATATTTCTGAGTCAAAAATTTGTTGGTAGACACATGTGCATCAGTCCTCAGTCCTCAGGGTGCTTTCGCTCTTCTTTACTTAGTACCATTAAGTGAAGCATCATGTCACATTTCTAAAATAACCAGTTATCACTCTACCATATCTGGAAAGTCTATCACGTTACAGTGAAGCGGAACACAACCAAGAACCACCTGCAGTGTCCATGGGTCCTGTATTACAATATGCTAAGTTTGTTGAGTTTAGCAAATGATCATCTAAATAAACCCATGTGTTTATGCATGTTTTGCTCATATTCTGGTCACGGTTATGTTTTCCATATTTTACATCTTTACCTCTTTGAGTCCAGTGTTTTCAATATTTTCAAAGGTCCATTCATGCTCACTTTAAAGAGGATGCATGTAGATAGAGAGTGATACTCTTAATTAGCATACTGACCAAATATGACCATACTGGCATGAGTAAAATCTTTTTCGGAAGAAAAATAAATTAAATACTAGCATACATGGCACTGCTAGTGGAGGTTTTACTAATGTGGATATAAGTGTTGGTAGTGAGGACGTAAGGTGTCATTAACAGTCTTTGAAAAGTTCCACCATTTCTGAAGTCGGTTATCATGATTCACGCATGAAAGGATTGATTTTCACCAAATCCCTTTTACCGCCTAAATATTCCAGGTTTTATCCCATAGTTTCTACATTAATCAGCCAAAACACCTATAGTGTAGTGACTGGTTTAAAAAAAAAAAAGGTAAAAAGAACCAAATCCTTCAAAACACCATTGACTTTATGCTCTTTAAGTTGAAAATACTGGCTGGATAGCCCAGTTGGTAAGCTGAGCGACCAGTGGGTTGTGTCAGGAAGGACATCCGATGTAAAAACTCCTGCCAAATCAAATATGCAAACTTGATTCACTGTGGCGACCCCGGAAGTTATGTCAAGCCTTGAACTCCACATTCAGAGCAGCAGCCCAGAGACACTTCCCGTCTCCATATTTATTGTACCCTTTCACTTTAAACAATGACGTCTTCCAGCCAAAAACCAGCCTGTCACTAATCTCAGCTCTCCCACGCAAACAAGTGCATACATGAGCCGATTCCAGACTCCGATCAACTGACGGAGCCAAGGGCACCCCGGTCCATTTCCCCCCCTTCCCCTTGTCTTCGCTCACATTTTTAGCGACTTCAAAGTTGGACAAACACCAAAAGGATCTAAAAGTGGCGTTCGGCAGTCTTTTCTCCCTGACCTCCAAGTGCAGTAAATGCTGAGTGAATTGAATATGAGCCGTCTTTGATGCGATGCCAGGGGTTGGGTTTCTCCAGTGAGCAGTACAGTACAGCTCAGTACATTTCTGTACTGTCGCTCAATCGATAAGTGGAGGTACATCACCGGGCCATGATTCCGCTGTCTGAGCCGCTGCGTGGAGGAAGGAAGGACCCAAGCCGTTGGCTGTCAACGGGTCGCCTTACAAACCCCTATTTTACAAGCGCAGAGGCCTGACCTTGCCTTGTGAGTTCTGTGACGCAAATATGGCGACGGCGCTCTAACACGGAAAAGATCAGAGGGCGAGTTTCAGCATTAGAACCAGTCTGTAAATTACAAGAGGCCGATTAGACTCGGAAAGGCGTCCAAAAATATGACATAAAGTGAGTAATAGTTCTGCCACCACTGATCTCATAACTATACAACGCTGGTAATAATAACATGATAAGCGAGTCATTTGCCTCCGAGACGCCATAGAATCGATAGATTATGTGCCGCAATCCACTTGCTCATCTGTCTTAAAGCCATTTGATGACGACACCGGTAGGAGCATCTCGAGGAATATTTCTGCGCATTATGATGATGACAGGATGACAAACGTCTTACTCTGCCATTTTTATTCAATCGAGGCAATTTAACCACGTAACAAGGAAACAACAGCGGTAATGAAAGGGATTTACAGTCATTGTTCATCTTTACGGGCGTGTAAATGATGCGATTTTGCGATGACTTCATCGCAGTGGGAAAAGGAAAGGAAGGTACTATAAGAGAGAGGAGACAACGGTGTGTGTGTTTCAGGCACAAAGGGAGTTGTGTATAAATCCATCGCTGGCTAATCGAAAAACTCTCCTCTTGCGGTGAATCAGACAGTTTTATGTTTGTGCGCATGCTTCTATGTGAGTCACTCTACAGATACTCGGTCTATGTGCTGCGCTCCAATCCACCACTTTTAATTATGTGTATGAGTGAATATGGGGAAAAGGTAAATTGCTCTGTCAAGCTGGGAAATGGGCTTTTTGATGTTTGAGCCCTCATCACTTGGCATTTCTATTATTCAACGATGAGGTAGGGTTGAAGGGGAGGAGCAGAGGAGAGGGGATGGGGGAGGGAGGAGGGGACAAACAGGGCAAGAGGATACTTCATTATGACAGCCCTAATTAAAGTTTACTCAGACATAGATCGCTGGGTTCAGACACTGTTTTGTCTGACAGGTCACAGGTTGGGATGGCGATGCAGTAAGTCATAACGCTCGGAAAAAAAAAAAAAAAAAAACTATTGTTTGTCCACCTAAGTTAAATGAAATGAAATGAAATCATAATAGAAGTTATCTCAAAGGTCCTTTACATGTAGAGCTGGAATAAAGCCTTTCCTTTCAACACATAGAAACCTGGAGCAGACACCGACTCCTGGAGGATGGACATCTGCACTGACCAGTTGGGGTTAAAGAGAGAGAGGGAAAGAGGGTAAGTTCTAGTTAAGTATCTAGTTAGGTATCCTTAACTAGAACAGATGTCCATGAGTGTTAATACTAGTACTACAAATACAAGAACTAGCAGTGGATGTACCACTACTATTATAACTGCAAATAACACTGTCAGAGCTATATGGATAAATCCCCTGAGGGGAGCAGAACCACTGCTGATGGAAAGATCGGGGTGAAGCTGAGGATAAGAAAAAAAAGATGCATTGATGGCCTCTTGAACTTAAATATGTGTTGTCACATTCTTAGATGTTGGACCAGGAGTAGAAGAAACTAGACCAGAACCAGTGGTACTGACACACCAATAGGGTTTCCACATATGTATATGTAAGTCAGGCCCTGTTAGGTCTGTTTAACCCAAACTGCTCATGTCAGACGACCACCGTTGTGTTTCTGTAAGTTTCTGTAAATTGGCTGAAGAGTCTGGTTTAGACCAGTTCTATATGTAATACATCATCAGATAACAGTAATGGTTGGTTCCTGTATGAATTACATTTGATGGATTGATTGACTTTATTGGCGTTTTCAAAGCAAAACCTAAAAATATATATATTTGTGTCTTTTAATTTATTTTTTACTTATCTGGCTCTCTATTTGCTGTTGATATTCAGACCATAGTGACATCTTGGAAAGCGTTATTATTATGGTAAGCATGGATGTTAAGTACATATATATTCAGTAGAAATGAGCTGAACTTTTCTTATGATCAGTTTACTGATTACTGGTCTTTTTTTTTTAAAAAAGATCAGATGAATTAAAACTGTGTAAAATCCTCGTGAACCATCTGACTGTGATGCACTGCTACTGATCCTGTACAACTGAAAACTCTCTGGCTGAGTAATGGATTATAATTAGTTTTCAGTTGTGCCTTTAAACAATAACCTTTAAAAAATGCATTTTTGTACCAAAGTTGTGGTTTAATTAAAATGTCTACAGTGAAAATGATGTGAAATTATTTATTAAATACGGTGGGATTGAACCTTTCATAATTTAGTTGAGGCTGTTAAACACCACCTACATGAGCCTTCATGTGGGCGGTCTTCAACATTGTTGACTTTTGGTGTGAGGTCCGGATCGGACTATTGCTGAACTCATGTCTATATTATTCAATCCAGGATAAAAACAACAGAGCTAATTTTTCTGTTGGACAGTTGATGCTTTAAACTGAAGTTTCACCACCCTGGACCTGGTCTGTGACCTTAAACATCACTGATGTGAGTCCAAGCGGCCAGAGCAGAGGAAGATGCTTTCAGTGTCTCATCTTCAGGCCAGAAAAAACTCAGATCCAGAAGTGTCTGGAACCCAAGTTCACACTGAACAGCAGAGGGAGCGTCTCTGTTCCGTCTGACGGCACAAGAGTCAATGCAACTCCCAAACTCAGAGACACGAGTGAGTCCCAGGATTACAGAGCAGACGAGTCAAGAAGATGTCAGAGGAAAGAACAGACCGTTTGTGGAGAAGCCATTAGAATCCTCCACCTCCTCTGCTCTCGCCCTCTTTCCATTTGTGTTTCATTCTCTGACTGGACTGTGAATTTGGTCGGTGTCGAAGCGCTGCAAGTGAAAGATCATTTATCCGCCCGCTGAACACATTGGTTATTCCATCTCCACTGTCGATGAGTTGAATTGGCATTTGACTTTCAAGAACACACCAGTGCAGAAACAGACAGAGATCACCTCTCAGGAATTGGGCTTCAAAATGAGCAGGAGTGTAAATCAGAATCATCTAAAACAATGTGTCATCAAAAACAGGGTCTTACAAAAGTCTTGAAATTTGTACAAATCTTCCGTTAACACTTTCATTGCATGAATTATCATAACCTACTTGAGATTTTTTTTTTTCTGTGACTCACATTTGGACTCATATAAGAGGAAATTAGGATTCATATAAGTGAAAACAACTTTAAAATAGCTGTACACTGATGTGACTACTATGCATGAAAGGATTAATACCTTAAAAAAAGTATCAGTAATGTACTTTAGTAATGTTGTCAAACGCTTGTTGGCTGTATTGTGTTTAAATGTGTCTGTTAAATTTCCACGCTGCCAAAACAGTACCATTTTACCTGATAATTCAAATTAAAATTGGGAATCAATTATCACTAACTGATGAGGAATTACTAGAACAGAGTAAATAAATAAATAATGATAATAATAATAATAATAATAATAATAATAATAATAATAATAATAATAATAATAATAATAATAATAATCAAGATGTTGAACAAATACATTTTCCGAAATTCTAGGAGTCATTGTTTTGCCAGTATGGTCTTGAAATAGACATTAAACTCCGTCCAAGTAGACTTTAAAAGTCTTAAAGTCAACCCGTAGGAACCTTTTTTATAAATGTTCATTTTCTTGTGCATCCTCTACTGCTGGCGGTGGTGAAACACCTGCCGTCGTCGGATCGTTTCAATACGGAAGCTTTTCCACAGCTGTTCTCCTGTCAGACCTTCCTAAAGGCAGTGCACGAACATGCAGTGAACATATCAGCACTCATCAAAAATAAAAGAGCAGTTTTAATATTTGAAACAGAAGTCATCATCTTTAATGCAGATGACAGGGATTACTGCAAAAGGAAAAAATGTGCTGGCCTGGCCTTTCGTCATCATGCTGCGCGGACTGTATACCCGATACTTGCTGGACTGACTAATATGATCACTTTAATAGATATAACAACTCCATTATGTTGGATTCCAAAGCTGTTATTCCTCAGACATTTCTTACTGAGTGTGATGATTAAAACCCGGGATCCTTTAGCTGACAACTGTGGTGTCATTTTTATCCATCCATCCATCCATCTTCCAAACCCGTTGCATCCTTTGCAGGCTCGCGGGGGTCACAGGAGCCTATCCCAGCTACTCATTTTTATAGAAAACTCAAATACTAATGAGTAAAGTAAAAAAATAAAAATAAAAAATCAATCGTCTTAACACATAAAGAACATAAAACCAAAAGGTGACCAGATTTGATCTACTGATCTTAACTGTTTGATACCGGTTGATCCACCAGATTCCCCATTACATCAGACATGAGCCATTTGGATGTTCAGATGCTTCATATTTACCATGGAAATGTGTTCGTCTTTTAAGATACTTATTTAACAGTAAAACATATGGAATTGGATCAATGACAGTGGATGAACACACTACATTTATGTCACGTTAATGATATAATTTATACAAAATTATACTTTTTCTTCACTTTTCTTTGTTTCTGATATAATAAACTTCAACTTCATTCTGAGCTTTTTTCAGAAAATGTTTGTGATCAGTGAATTAAATATCAGAGAAGACACCATTCCTACTGAGAAAAAAAAGGCTAATATTAGACATTAATATAATAAGTGGTGATAAACACCTTAAGGTTAAATATGGATGTAAAAAAAAATAACTTGGGAGCTGACACAAAACTATCTCTGGCTCTTTATGGGTTAGGTTTTTTATTTATTTCCTTATTTTTCCTGTGTTCCACTTCATTTCAGGATGTTTGGTTGTAACTTAATGACTTAATGCGTAACAACCAAACATCTTCACATACTGTGAATCCGCTGTGAACTCAAACTGTAATTCAGGTTATTTCCTTTATGTATTCAGACCTGTGTTCCTGGGGGGGCGTATGTTTTAAACCATCACTGTTTATCTGTATGTATGTGTGTATGTGTGGGCAGACCCTCCTCCCTGTCTGAGTACATATGAATGCATCTCCTGGTGCCGTGTATTTAACATCTCTTCGTGGATCGCTACCCTGGATAGAAATGCCTTATTTCCCCTGTCACATCAACACCAACGCTGTCCATTTGTATCAATTACACCCGCTTCCTCTCTGCACTCATTCAGACACGTGGAAGTCAATTATGTCTAATCGCTGGTAAATTACACAGTACTCAGACGGCAGTTACGCACCACGTACTGAGGAAGTCTCGTCGAAGGTTATCACACCGCGGTCATTAATTGTTATGAGATAAGAGAGTGGTGGAGGTAAAAAGGAAAAGAGGGAAGACGGAGGAAAGGAAGTGGCAGCGACTCAGGCTCTGTCACGTCACAGCTTCCTCCTTCTACACACACTCCACTTACGGCTGAGGGAAAGGTATTTAATAATAAAATATGGAGTTTATGCCGCAGTTTATGCACGTGTCTCTGAGTTACACAGATACATTATGGATTCCAGTGACTCTGTCAATGTTAAATCACTCTATTATTGGTGTATAATCCTTTCATGCATACATTTATATAAAACTGATTCTTTGTCCCATATCCCTAATTGGATTATTGTATTAGATACATAAATGACAACCATGGCCATTTAATTAGAAGTGTTTTTATTTTTTTATTTTTTTTATTGTATCCAAAGGCTTCTCAATATAAGGCTGCAATTAATTCAGGAAAACTCCATGTAAAATTAGACAGACCATAACAATCCGTAATATTTTCAGTTTTCGTTGTAACATACCTAGACTGGGAGTAATTATTATAAATATGTTGAAGTTTGGACGACATCGTGCATTTCAGTGCCAGTGTCAAATGAGTGGTATCATCACGTCAGCAACAGCGCACAAAAATAAACAATTAACACATTAAACAATTAAGGGGCTATAATACAGAGATGAAAACGTGACTGAGTTCATTCAAAACAGTCTGTTTTTGCACAGGAAGGTGTCTTTTCAGCCCATGATTGTAGAGGGGTGAAAATTGGTTATTTTCAAGACGCAGGAATGATATGTGAATAGAAATGAACAAAACTCGACATCTGTCCTTGAGATGTACTGAAAAAAGAACAAATGTGGGGTTTTTTGTAACGTATTGACATTCGGTATGAGTTCTTCCTGTTTTGTTTGTGCTAATATCAGGTTTGTCATCAATAGAGGGGGAAACTAAAATCCCCTTAGATCTGACATTAAAAAAAAAAAAAAAAAAATCCCAGAACACATGACAGTAATGCAACTGTGTTTTCAACCGCAGACCATTCAGCATTTGTTGAGAACAATATTTATTGACGGAACAACTCACTCTGGAAAGAGTCAGGGAGATTTGGTTGAGTTTGAGATGTGGTCTCTCAAAAAAAAAAAAAAACAAAAAAAAAAAAAAACAAAGGAAAACTTGTTATGTGATAGATTGCTGATAGTTGTTGTGGGTAGTTTTTTTTTTAAGAAAACTAACTAAACTAAACTAACCTCACTAAAATTGTCATATATATGTGTATTAGATAATTATAGGTATATGTGTATATGTAGGTAAATATATGGATGTATACTGTATGTATTGTGTAGTAATGTACATATGTGTACTCGTGTCAAACTTGGCCGACTTCGACTTCCGGGATTTTGTTCGGCTGAGTACATCCGAGTGATGACAATTATATCCAAGCAAACA
>JAPTHA010000027.1:18328647-18346362 GCA_029814585.1 Gymnapogon annona
CTTCCCCACCCACCCACTACTTCCAATGGAGAACGCTACCTACTTCTTTCTCCCCCATAAACCAAGGTAAATTGACACGGCATTTGGAGAATTAACCAATTTTTCGAACCTGAGGAGAGGTTTTTAGCTTTAAGACTGACGTAGCTTTGACTCCGACGCCACAGTGTGGCATCTTTAATTACATTTTGACAGGTTTTATCCTTGATATTGAAATAACTGCTTGAGATGGGATGAGATTACGTCGTGTCACGTGTACGTAATTGGACCCTGTGTGTGATTCTGCTACAAAGAACATACAGAGCTGCTGTACATTAAGAGTGTGGGCTGTTGCACCATGCGTCGGGATACAGTGGCTCATTTACGGTCACATTCCACAACCCAACACACTGACCCCCCTCAGATAAAACCCATACGCGTGCACACACGACTCCACAAACATTCTGACAACCACCAGCTCTCATCAGTCCCACGCGTTATAGACCCACAGCTGCACAGTCAGTCACTCAAAAATAACCCTTTCATGCATAGTGGTCACTACATAGTGGTCATTACTGTACATACATTCATTCATTCATTCATCTTCCAAACCCACTTTATCCTTTGCAGGGTCACGGGTATCACAGGAGGCTATCCCAGCTACTCAAGGATCACACACATTCATATAAGGAGGCATGGTGGGTGAAGTGTCTTGACCAAGGACACAATGGCACATGATAAGGAGAGAGCGGGAATCGAACCGCCAACCCTTCTGTTACCAGACAACACTACCATCTGAGCTAAAAAAAAAAAAAAAATTGGAACAACTATCCCCGCCTTCGCCCTGGGATAGGCTCCAGCGACCCCTGTGACCCTGCAAAGGATTCAGTGGCTTGGAGAATGAATGAATGAATGGAACAACTATTTGAAAGTTGTTGTATCTTATATGAACGAGTCTTAATGTCACAGTTGACAAAGAATCCTGGAGCAGGTTATCACTATTCATGCATGAAAGGGTTAATTAACCTTATAGTAAACCACAGACTGCAAATCCAGGAGTAAAACACACTTGTATAAACATATGGACACAAATACTGCTCAATACTCCATTGTAGACAGTGCACTAATAATCAAGTCTGAACATTGCTGAGTGGTGGAGCTTTAATCGTTCTAAATCTGAATGAGTCTCCGCTACAATACACTCATTCTGTCTCCAAGTTCTGCTGAGGCGGAGCATTTAAAGTTTTTTTTATTTTTTTTTTATTTGTTGTTGTTGTTTCTTTTTAGCTGCAGTGTGTCTGTGATTACACCCTCCCACAGACACATCACTGTCGCGTTTTTCGCATTTGTTGAACTAACTGGGATGTTATTCTGGAATGGAAATCCCCCTGTAAAAGTATCATACAACTGAGCTTCATCTTTTAAAGCAGCTGTTATTAATACAATAGACTTTCTGTAAAAGGGTTATAACTGCCATAGAAAGGATAGTGACTGAAGAAGAAGAAAGAGAGGAAGAAAAGGAAGAGGAAGGAGGGGTAGAAGAAGAAAAAAAGAAGAGGAGTGAAGAACAAAACAGGAGGAATAGAAAAGAAAGAAGAGGGGGAGCAGGAGGGGGAGAAGATGAAAAAGGAGGAGGAGGAGAAATGTGTGGGGGAGAAGAAGAGGGAGAAGAACAGAGGAGGGGAAAGAAGAAACACAAGAAGAACAAGTAGAAGCAGATTGAGTCTAGAGGTTATATTCCAACCTCTCATTAAGTCATTAATCACGTGTAGAGACTCTGTCAAAGTAAAATCACTGACGTCCAAAAGCAACTATAAACATCACCAGAGAAAATGGAAATATGAGCAGAATGAGAGTTAATGCTGGCTTTGGACGGACATGTGATGACAGACTCTTCTACCCTGGAAGTCACCAAAGTGACAAAAGCTTATGAAGCAGCTCATGATATGATGATACAGACACTGACTGTGAAGTCAGTCATATTGTTAGCTTCATAGTATAACTGCCTAAGTCATTCATTACATGGACAAAAGTATTGAGACACGTTGGATTCAGGTGCTTCTTTTCTATATCTATGTAATGAATGACTTATTAATACTAATGTGTTATATTGAGATGAATATCATTACGCTGGTTAGTTTGGTTTAAAATGGTATCTTATTTCTCAAAATACCAGAAAGCTTTACATAATTTCTTTCAACACTGATTCATTTTTTTTTCTTTATTTTATTCTCAGCTATGATTTTAAATGTTCTCCCTCTAAATTTCTACAATATTTTTCATGCTCTGATGAAATAATAATTGTCTACCATAACTATCCATCTGTTTTCTTTACATCTCACTGAGGAAGAAAAATCTTCAGTAAATTTTGGAGGAAATATTAACATTAATAATATTAACCTTAAACCGTATGGACAAATGACGTCTACAGCTGTAATATGTTGATATGAGATATAAACATCAATATTCATAGTCAATATGATATTTATCCCAATATAAATCTATAATTTTGTAGTTCTCATTGTTTTGTATCCCAGATCCCAGTTAGAAAAGAAACACCTGAATTCAACATGTCTCAATACTTTTGTCACATGCTGTATGACTATGGCTACTACGCTGAGGTTAACAGCATGTGTTCTTCCACTCTGATACACTGCTGGGCTGGACTATTGACTCTTTAACGACTATCAAAGCTCGGACAAACATTTGTGGAATTGAAACCTTTTGTTCGTTAAGAACTAATGACCAATGACATGACTTTTCAAAAGACAATCGGAACAGTTGTGTTTCTTTCTTTATCTATGCGAGTTTCTCTATTTTATTTTGGTGAAGGACAATCACTTCACTTAATCTATTATTCCCATTTTTATGGAGACTGTTGTGCTGTGGATGGGTTTGTTTGGATTCTTTCTCTGCAGAAATGTCAATAGAGACTTCTATCAGTACAACTTATCAGAGTGCCTCTACTTTTGTTGTTGTTTTTCTCCATATTTAGATCCATCAAGAGGTTCCTGTTGTGTTTGGAATATTTAAACCCATCTGCCGGTACCTGTTGTGTTTGTGAGTGTTTCAAGCATCAAATTAAATTAAAGATGGAGCGTAGAGGCAGAGCAACAATACAAAGGGTTTTCACAGAAGTAGAAATAAACAAAAACAACAATATGGACTCTGTGATTTGGGTGGGACTGTAATCAATGGAACGACCGCATGTGGAGGAGTGCATCAGGGCGAAACTGAGTAAAAAGGCTCTTATTCCTAAGTAATGTGGGCTCGGTGAGTGAGACAAAAAAGGCTGTCGACGCCACGAACTGTGACAATTAGGAGAGTAGTGAATGAGTCACTTTTACTGGGTTGTGACCAACGGCCAATCAGAATCCATCCTAATAAGAGCAGGGATGTAGAATTTATTTTAGTTCTGTGGCCACATACAGTCCAATTTGATCTAACAAGTGCTGTAGTAGTACAATAACACCACAATAAACCGCAAAAAAAAAAATCTTTGAGTGCAAAAAAAGGGATTTTTTTTTTATTATGAAAAAGAATTGTGAAATATGTTATGAAATAAATAAAAATTCTGAAATGAAAATTATGAAACTGTGTAAAACCTCAACGACCACATACAGTGTGAAATTTCTTATGAAAAACAATTGCAATTTATTAATAAGACAGCATAAATAATTTTTTTTTGTTTTGTTTTCATCCAAAAAATCAAAAGTGCAACTTCAACAATATGTTGCCTGATTTACACATGTGCATCACAGTGGATCTGCAAATACACAAAACATTTAATAATAGACAATACTGCATCTTAAATAAATCACACGTTTTTCTTAAGGAATTTCAGTACAATCATGGTTTTATATTACTTTTTTACAAAAGGACGGTTATAGTTACCTCATGCAATTTCATTTTTCAAACTCAAAAACTATGTTGTCATCATTTACGGATTATTACATATATGTGTGATATCTGTGTATTTTTTTCACTTCATGGGCTGGATTGGACACTTTAGTGGTCCACTTTTAGCTTTTGCGCAGTATGTTTGACACGCCTGTGATGCAGTGTCATGTTAAACAGATGACATTAGCGTAGGCGTGTCACATGATGCAGTTTCATTTAAGTCATTTAACTGGCTGTCTTTAATAGGACGAATAAGAAGGAGCTGGGTCATAGTTCTGTTACTGAGCAATTACATTAACAAGCAATTAAGTGCAGCCCTGGACAGTGAGGGCGGGGGGGGGGTCAAGGTTCTGACTCTATTGTGGATCACCAATAGTCTTTTTAATGGTGCGTATTTTATTGACCTTCAGACTGAAGACTGTTTGCTGGGAGTCGTTGTGGACATAAAGTGTTCCCTCTGCATCGTCCAATAGGAGATCAGTATTGATTTAGAGCTCAGACACAGTCCACGGTGCAGGTTTGAAACCTGCTCCTATTTCCAGAACATCGTCGTTCATCACTGCAGATTTAAAACAGACTCATTAACCCATAAATACCCAGTGCTAGTTTTGTGACCAAATTAATTTTCTCTCGATGTAACCTTTCTTAAGTGACTTATTTCCATTTATCATGATATCATTCACTTTGCTTTATTTTTTTTCCTAAAATCTCCAACCACAGTGGAGATTTCTGCAAATGACGATTTTCTACTGAAATGCATTTAGAACACATGTACGACAATTGGTTAATAATTGATGTCATGTTTTGTTGTGATTTTTGAGGCTTTTGATTGGTTCATACTCCATCATCTCACCACACTGCCATCTACAGGCTTCTGACAGTGTATATATATATAGATATAAACCCAGATATTTCTGACAATGGTCGCATATGCATGAATGTTTTTTTTGTTTTTTGTTTTTACTTTTAATGGAAATATCACTTTTCTAAAATATCCATGTACATGTAAGTCTCACCATGTACATGTAAGTCTCATAGTGTCATTCTTATATCATTGGATAAAGACGAAGCCTCACAACAGTAAAGAATCTGAGCAGCTGCTAAATTATTTTCTTCATCATCATTCCTTCTTTGGGCAACGCCGATGTCTTCCTCACCGGATTCTGTCACGTTGCCTGGTCTCAGGAGTTGTTTAAGTAATATGTTCTATTCCATCTGGACCTCCTTCCTTCGCCGCCTGCTCCCTGTGTTACTTCCTGCTTTGACTTTGAGCATTAAGACGGACCATTTAAAGCTATTTGGAGAAATGACTCATGCCATTGATTTTCCTCAAGAGGACGGTATCTTTTATATATACAATCATTTCCTCCTAAGCGCAGACAATTAACGTATATATGTATACACACGCACGGTAATTGGCCAGCAGGGGTAAATGTATTTCAACAGACGCTGTGAAGCTGGAGGGAATCTGTGAGCGTATGTGAGAAAGAGAGAGGAATATATGTATGTGCTGACAAACCTTAAAAAGAGAAATTACTCTGCAGTCGAATCATTCCCATGATGGGTGTTGAAATCACTGCATTTAAGTGCTTTGTGTGTGTGAGCATGTGTGTGTGTGTGTGTGTGTGCGTGTAGTCTCCAAAGAGGGGACCCTGCAGCTAAAGCCATTTAGAAGGGCTTTAAGTGCATGAATAGGCCCAGAAACACAGTTCTTTATCAGAGAATTTGGCGTAGATAATCGAAGCTGGCTCCCAACCGCACAACGGCAATTTTGCAGTTTAAGAAAATGAGAAGGAGAGAGCGATGAAGGGAAGAGGGAGAAAACAAAAAGAGAAACGGAGGAGGAAGGAAATCACCCCATTGGAACCAGTGTTTTATGAAAAAACAATGAAAAAAAGGACAAAAAAAGGACACCGTACTACAGGAACAGTGACACGAGGACAGAAGAGTCTGAGGGAGCTCCTGATGTTTCCCGATCGGTTCGCACGCTGAGACAGATGGCAAACCGAGCGCGTACTGTAGTTTCATATCTGCAGGCGTAAAGAATACCTCCATCTATCTTGGTTGAGAGACTTTACACCCGAGCTGCAATAGAAACCTGTTTTATTGTCACGGCGGTGCTGTAACGCCAGCCATAAACCGGAGCCGTTAGTGCGAACGCTCATGCCGCCGTGTAGAGGGCGGGGACGCAAACACACACACACACTCATTTGGCAACACCTGCTTTGCATGAGAAAGGCTGGAACGACTCAACGAGCAGTCATTACCCGGAGTGTAGACAAGTTCCAATGCAATCAGACGGACTCCCGGGGTTAGCGCTTTCAAAAAGGGTCGTGTTCATGTCCATTTGTCTGCAAAAAATAAAATGTGTCCTGTAAAATACCCTGTGAAAATTGACCAAACAAGACTTTTCTATTGCGCCTCGTAGAGTTTCAATAGACTCAACACCATTTGGTAAAGTTTTGTTACAAATGATACACTAAGAACATGGGAGAATGTCACGTTCTCACATCAATCTCCATTTCAATAACTTAGACTTAGACTTCCTTTATTGTCATTACACAGTCACGCACAATGAATCTGGTAACGAAATGTCATATAATATCGTTACAACTGACAAAGGCTGGACATGTGTTCTTCCTGTGTCTACATTGCACTCCTGGTGTTAATCTGGGAAGTCTGTTGAAGTCATGCATAGTGGTCGTTCGGTGTTTTGAGGTTGTTTTATCTTTTATGCACCAGTCTTTATGTCACAGGTGGCAAAAATGGTTGTGAAGTTCGTAATCATAATTCACGCAAAAGGGTTACAGGTGTGTGTTTGTACGAACGACTGTTTGGACCTTCACTACTTTCATGAGCAGTATATGGTCCCATTTCGCATAAATATTCCTATGCATTTATCATCATTTGTTCACTTCTTCAACTACTTTGAGCTCAATCAAAGGGAAGAGAATATATTTGCCTTTGGGTCTCTGTTAGCGCGCCGACTGATAGTGCGGAAAAGGAAAGAGAAACTCCCTCCAGCCTTTAAACTGTGCATTACTGATAATACATATGACCTAACGATACTCTACAAGGGACTGTACACAGAAATCTTTGGTTGTCTGGCAACCGTGTATTGACTTTTTAGAAAACAGACTACAAGATGACGATCTAGTATGACCTCACCTAACCCTTCACCACCCATTACACTTATGTGTGTGTGGTTTGCTTTGTGTTTGTTATTTTAATGAAATTATATCCATCAGTTTGTCATTTTGCTATTATGATCTCCCAACTTTTTAAAATTTTTATTCTTTATATCTGAAACCCTGAACATTAATATGTCTAATGTACAGATTCATTTTGCTTTCTTGTATGAAGTGATGTTTGTTCTCTGCTGTACTGGGGAAGAGACTGCTTTGTTGTTAAATATTGTAAACAAAAGACGAAACAAAAAAAAAACTAAAATATAGATAGATAGATAGATAGATAGATAGATAGATAGATAGATAGATAGATAGATAGATAGATAGATAGATAGATACCAAGAGAAAACGAGATCAATTATACTGTAAGCCCAATCCTTTTTAACATTTGTGTGTGAGATGCTGATGTCTCTGCTGATTGTGACAGATTGTGTCAGATAAGGCCATTACTTTGTATCATGTTATATTTAATCAGATACTATAGTGTTTGAGTTCTCAGCAGAGTCAATCACAATTTTGTCTACAATGCTTCTTGTAGTAAGACCATAGCATGAGCAATTCAGCTGGTCTCAAAGGAAAGTAACAGTAGAGATACATGCCACTAAAAGGCTGTAATATGGTTCAAATGGGAAGTGTCACTCACGACCAGGTTGTTCGTCTGACATGCGCTTTAGGAACAAAAGGTTCAGTAACAGCGGAGTCGAGGTGTTCAATTATTAGAACTTCCTTCTTCAGTTGAAAACACAAGGTCACAAGGTCCTCATTTAATTTATTGAAGTCCAATAGGATGGATCAGTGAAATCTTTTACAGCCTGTTTTTCTTGCAGTTGATCACAATTTAACTCATGATGACCCAAACACCCACTGGTGACCAAACCCATCTAAAGTGTTTAATACCTGCTGATCCATTAATCTTATCAATACATGTTAATAACTGATATAAAATCCAGTTATTCATCTTTTCATTGTCATGAGATTTGACCCAGTCAAAGGCTCTGTAGTTTTCATGGAAACACACTGGGTTTATGTTCATATCATAATAGATTTGACTGAAACAGTTGAATTTTTTTTTCTGTTTTTGATACAATAACCACCAACTTCACCCTGAATTTGAATGACAATCTACATGAGAAGTAAAGTAAATACGGGAAAAGATCAGAATTTCTTTTAAAAATGCTAAATAGAGAGCCTAATATTATAGTAAATTGTGATTAATCACTGAAGAAAAGTTAAATACAAAGAAAAATTAATGTAGGAACGGACACAAATGAACTGTAGGTGGGTTAAGAGTCTTAAACGGCGTTGAAGCTTCGACGCATTAACAGCAGTGAATAGTTTAATTTGGTGCTCAGCTGTGTGTATTTTGACAGAAACTGAAATGAACTTTTATGCATGGTGGTCACTACAGTGGACAGCGAATTCAAAGCTGTTTCCTCTTATATGAATGCGTCTCAATGTCACAGTTGACAAAAAAAAAAATCCTGAAATGAATTCATGCATGAAAGGGTTAATGTTTCTGCGTAGGTTCTGATTTGCTTTGGGTTTGTGTTCTTCTTGGTTCAACTGGACTTAACATTTGTAAGACGTGTCGGACACAAAACTACTAAAGCAACAGCTAAAATCCAAGTGTTGGTGGAACTGCTGACATATCCTGACTGTCCTAGAAATGATCAACTTCTTAAAAAATTGTATCCTTCACTTCCATCCCATGATGCATTGCAATGGCCGGAACGTACAATCTGGTAAAAAAAAAAAAAAAATCAGGCTTTGAGAACTGTCTGCTCCTAGTTTATAAAAACAAGCTTAAAACACATGTAACCCTTAATTACACAGCAGGGTTTTCTTTTTTCCTTCTGAAAGTTCCTTCTGCAACAGTCACACAATCAGACGTGATGTGATTGAAGTGACATGTTTTACTGGGACCATTTCCTGCTTAGAACTTTCATTTCCTCCTGCAGGTGTCAGGTGATTACCATGGAGTACGGCGTGACGTGATACAGTCCAGATATGAAAACACACAACTGCTTCAGGGAAAATAAAGTCCAAACAGCGGGTAGAAATAAAATCCAACGGGTTCTTTTTTGTCTTTATGGTCGTGTTTTATCTTGTGTAAATATGGAGGAACGTTGGGTAATGGAACCGCAGTGACACGGTTTACGACGGTGCCTGACGCTCGGTCTGCCTCTGCAGTGGTCATGTGACCAATCTGGAATCTTTTAAGGATTTGACCACACCACTGTCAGAGGTCGGTGATAAAGACCTGCTGAATACACTTCATTTTATCGCATTTCTTTCCCAGCTCTGACCCCGTGGCGGATGGTGAAATTCCTTTTTGGTGGGCGCAGTGTGCAGGTCAGTTTTTGGATGCACTACAGGATATACAAAAGCGCATGCACCATTATTCAAACATTTTTGCGGCCGGAGGCTCCTCTATCTTTTTTACTCAGGTTTTGTCTACTCTGAACGCACCATTTATAATATGACTATTATAGTAAAAGGAGAGGCGGGTGAAGAAACAGGAAACATATGACCAATGAAAATACTTTAAAATTCCACTTGAATGCATATCACACACAGTACTCGTGGGCTGTGTCATGTATACTTCATTTATTTAAATATTAAAGTTTTGCTGCAATTATTTTATGCGATTCCTGTGGACTTCTTCGTCACGTGACGACACAGGAGGGGACAGCGTCATGGCGTCCTCTATTGATGGGCTATAACACAGGCTCCTTAGGCTGGATCTCAAGCTTCTTCTGATCACGCCCCAACACACACACACACACGTACTACAACCACCTCAGCCGGACATGGGCGCTGACAGAGGCCACAACATGCACACTCCTACACTGTCAAATAAACCTTTTTACAGAGGCCTTTAATTACTGACAGCTTGTCGACTCCTTCTACAGGTGCACCCGGCAACCTCTTGAGGTAAATTAACTCAAATGGAACTAGTTTAAAAGCTTTGCACAATTTCAAACACATACAATTTTGGCGTTGTTCCAACATATGGCTGCTCACTGCTGTGCCAACACATCAAATTCATTTAATCTATGAATCGGATTTTTTCTACAGTGACGGACTTAATGGTCTTAAATCGAGCAGTTGTCTGTTCTCCTTAACATGTCTCTACAAATGCAGAGAAAAATATGAAAAAGAACGCAATCCACAGTTGTTTCATTCAACACAATATTAGAGGAATATTACTAGTATTGATATTTTATTGACTGTGTTTTAATTGTAATGGCCTCTTTTCCATTCTTCGATTTCCGTTTCACCAGTTATGTGTGTTGTTTATAAAATGTTATTCTAAAAATGTGCAAACTCTTTGTCATCACTAACTGGTTCCATCACAAGTAATAATCTATAAACAGAACTTCTATTCTATATAACTTTTCTCCCTGACTCTGCTGTATTTACATCACAGTTCAGTACATTTGTACAATTTGACATTTATAATTTTAGACATCAATAAAGGATAAAGAAATTGTGTTGAATCCCATATTGTGATAATAAAGATGTATTTTCTGCTTCTTGTTCCAACATTGACACTCAATAAAACATTTCTGAATCTGAATGAGGTTTTGCTTTGCCTTTGAGAGTAGGACTAAATGCATCATGGGATATTTACCAGCCAAGCCACTAACCAGTGCAGATTTGGTTTAAGCTGGCAGACAAGAACAACATCCAGGCCAGAAGATGTACTGAGAAACCATCAGTGAATTCTCTTCTGGAGACCTTTGACCTTCTGCAGGCGAACAATAAGGAAAGGAGGTGAAGAACACAAGAACTTCAAAATCAGAATTCTTTATTTGTCACATGTCGACATACATCCACAGTGAAATGAAAATTGCGGTGCTCCCTTCAAAGTACAAAAAAAATAAAAATAAAGGGGTTGTTGTTGTCACTCCAATATTTAAGTGCAACTACTATGGGTACTTTTCTTTGATAAAAGTTGAAACACACACATGTTTACAGTCCATCACATGACGTCTGTTTACCGATGACCCAAAATGTTACTTTAATTCATTTATTTTTACAGCCACAACAATCATAAACACTTGTGCGCATAAGAACGCTCTCAAACCTGCAATCTGGAAAACACAGGCAAGTTATTTACGGGTAGGTTTATGTATTTATCTACTCTCACTACGATGATATTTATGCTCCTCTCCTAATCCTCTCTTCAAAGCCTTTATGTGTTTAACTGCAAGAATTCTTTGACAAATCCGACTTCAGCTACGTTTTGTTCGTCATCTGGCTATATGATCAAATGCAGTGTCTTTAAAAGAAAAAAATATACAAAGAAAAAGGCATGTGAACACATTAAGAAAAGCTTCCACCACACACATACACACTTAGTCCATACACAAGATAATGTAACTGCTCTTTTCTGCTGCCTACATGCAGATGCCAAGCTTACAGAGGAGGAATATCACACTTGATTAAATCCTACCACTTGAATTGAGCACTCACACACCTACACAGGCCTGTACACACACACACACACACACACACGCGTATATATAAGTACACACATATGTGCATAGCCTCAGGCACCAGCAAGCTTTCAAACACACACAAATCTGAGAATGACACAAGGTCTGTGGTTGAGTATGTATTGTGTGGTTTTAGATGTTAAAAATATGCGTGTGTGTGTGTGTGTGCATGTGTGTGTGTGTCCAATGCCGGGATGTCTGTGAATGTGTGTTTGTGTCATCCATCCATATGTCGCTTCTACTTTGATTTGACCTTTACACACAGATATTTTCTTGCCGCCCTGCAGACGACACTGCTAACACAATTACACTGAGCTAATGAACAGAGGACACTGATAAAGCCGTACACACACTGACACACACACGTTTCCCCCATGCATATCAATCTCCTCGTAAAGGCTACATTTGCATCTTTAATATAAATGAAAGTGCTTATTAATGTGAACAAAGCAGTTGGGATCAGATGGAAGGAGCTCTTTTCTAAACCCAGAGCCTTTAACCCGTCACACTCCCTTCACTCCAGTTCAATCCCACCATCTTTTCTCTTTTTCCAACTGTAAACAAGAGGTCAGATTATTCAATCATTGCCACTATACAAGCCTTTTGCAGTGGGTTACAAACATTGTATAGTGGCCTGTTGGAAAAGATACACTTGAATTTAACGTGTCCCAATACTGTCTGTAATAAGCCTTAGAAATGTGGATACGACACCGGACACCGTTTAACTGACTAATAGACATTCAAATCTGAAATGTACATTTTTGTATTTGTAAATTTCATTAAGAAATATAAATCTGATGATTTCTTTTGGCTTTTTCCCTTCCGGGGTCACCGCAGTGAATCCAATTCACTTATTTGATTTGGCAGGAGTTTTTACACCAGATGCCCTTCCTGAAACAACCTACTGGATGCTCTTACCGGGGATCGAACCCAGTATCTATGCACCAGCCCGGTGCCTTAACAACTGAGCTATCCAGCTGGGTAACATACACACACATATATATATATAGTTGTAATATATAAGTCTGTTGTCAGTAAAACCTTTAATTAAACTCCTGATTTTCAGTTCAAACAGTTTTATGGGCTTTTGAAGTCAGTCTTCAGGATAAAAATGGTCAAATAAGCATAATAAAACTTACACTGTATGATATTCCACATTTAAGCATTATTCCCATCAGACGGTTTTGCAATTATACCACTATGAGCAACCAAATCTTACACACTGATTGTCTTGTTGAGACCCAAAAACTCTTAACCTGTAATGATCCCAGTGTGACATTGTGATTAGACTCTACACATGTATGAATGCATTTATTTCATTAGTAGCAACAGTGGTGTTTACTAAATGTTCTCAAGTGGGTTTTCCACTTGAATTAAAGTACAGACATCCATGTGTGGACGTCTGTACTGGTTACTGGAATGGCTGAACAGAGAGGAACTCGGGTTCACAGGAGCAAAGGTTTCAAAACCAGGGAAATAACACATTTTAACACCACAAACATTGTGTGTGAGATTATAAAGGAAACAATAGAGACCACATCGAGGGGTTAAATACATCCATAACCCCGAGACCTCTCACCAAAATCAGGACACAAAGAAATGAAATACTGCTGCACGCTAGGAAATGTATCACAGTATAAAGTTCATAAGAAAGAATTAACACTAGGTTATTTTCAATTTGATTTAGTATTAAATATTAACCCTGTGAAACATGACCAAACCACAATAGACAGATTGTTCAATAGACATTTTAACATTATAATAGTTTTAAAAATTTTATTATTGTTAATAATAATTATTATTAGTGATAAAATAGTAACATTTTGCTAACAATATATTTTGTTCAATATATTCTGATTATTTTTTCTAGTCTTTAGCTGCTGAAGTAGCATTAGCTGACACTATACTGTAAGTGAATAGAGAATAAAGTGCTTATATAGCAAATAACAAGATGATTAAAATAACTCTGAAACATCCCAGGAGGTTCTCCCCACTAGCAACAGGAGAAGGCGGTGTTTCGCATCTATTTTTTAGTATGCCATTTAGTTAATAAATAATTTGGTTCAGATATATAGCACAACATTAGTTATGCTCTAAGAAGTAGAATATACATCTCCTCCCATCCCCAAACCAAATAGGCACTAGCTGACCTATGCTTGTAGTATTGAGTGAATAACCTATACACTTTCCGTGCACATGACAGATACACATAGAAGGTAATTCACTGAAACACTTGCTTCTTTCATTAGCATTACATGTTTTGTACAATTACACTCAGACGCCACATAATGCTTTAATACAGCCCCTTTCAAATTAGTGTAAACGCATTGGTTTCATGCGTGTTAATCAGAGAGTGGCCTCATTTATCATTTGGCCAACTCACGAAAGAAATGTTGATACAGCTGCGTAAATCTGGAAATGAATCACCTCTAAGAGCACTGGCCTTTACATGGATTATACAGAATAACTGTACAAAGAGAGGATATTTGGTGTTTTAAGGGGTCGCATGTCTTATGGCAATGCTCTAACTAAATTATAGAAGCCAAAATAAAAATCTATTACTTTACAACCCAAGCTGGTGTCATTACTTTTATATAAACAGACCAAATACAATGTGTCTGGTTTAATGTCGAATTCAATTACTCTGTGTCAATGGTAAATGTAAAAGTGACATCATCACCGGCCGTTTCACCCCATCCAGAGAGGTCCCTTTGCCTCTAGTGAGTTAAGGTTCCGACATAGATTACTCCACTCTTGTATGATCAGGGTCCACAGGGTCCATATGGAAGTGGCTCTGCCTTCCTGTCATTACGAATTCTAACTGGGTGGATGTCAATGGGATCCCTCAGGGAGATCCGACAGAACCGAGCAGAACTTGATTATCCCTTAATTTAATTTTCCTCAAGTGTTTCCAGGTAGAAAACACATGGCGTCTTTTTCTTTTACACACGTCAGTCTCAGTACGAGCGTCTTCGAACGGTGACATAAACTCACTAAAGTCAGCTTTCACACTAAACCAATAAGCCTTTTTTTGTTTCCCAGTGGGATCCCTGGGACTCAGTCGGAGGTCTGGAGTGTAATTTTATGTTTACTCTGGAGGCCGCGACGTGAAAACACTAAAGTGACTGTGCTGTAATTTCATTGCTAATCAAATGTGGATCTACAGTTTTGACATGAGGTTACAGTCACAGAGGTAAATGGGCGAATTCTTCAGGCGTCGCATTGGCCTGATTGCGATTGGCCGAGATCCTGGGTTTTCTGAATCTGGTTCTGATTATCACGTTTAAGAACTGACAGCATTCCAGCACTGCTGCAGGGTCGTGGCCTTGCAGGGTGGGGATGACAGGAGGGGAGGGGGTACTTTGCTCCTCCTGTCTTTTTCTTTGTACGAAAGAATACAAACAGAAGTGAAGGTTGCGAGCAGATCGCGGTTACTTATTCAAACCGCAGATCTAAAGTTGGGCGACTCTTTGTGTGAGACGCTGAATTCCTTCTCAGCCTCAGGCCGCTGCTGTTCTGCCGCTGAACCTCAACTCCGCCCTCCCTGTGGGTAAATGAAAATGGAATTTCTCTACAAGGAGTCATAAAGTATCAGCATGGTTCCAGCGCAGCCTAATGACAAGCACGACAGGTAAACAAATGTCAGAAGGAATGTTCGGGCAGTAAAGGCTCGACACTGAACATAATCTACTGCAGGTGAAACTTATCAGAGCAGGATGATGTTAGAAACAGTTTTGTTTTCAGTTCAAATAACAGTTAATGAAGAATTCAGACACCCAGATATCAGTAGATTATCTGCCACGTGATGAATGAAAAGACTAATTTCCAGATGCAAAAGACGCACCAATAAAAGAACGTGTGTATACATTTATGTGTATATGTATGTGTGTACGGACATAGAGAGACAGACAGACTGTGGTGTTTCCATGGTAACTACAAAGCCTCTGAACATCCCAATGGGTCGTATCTGATGACCATGAAAAGATGAATAACTGAACTTTACAGCAATTATTGACATGTACTGATAGCATGAATGGAGATAAGATCAGAGAGGCCAGAGTGAGATGGTTTGGACATGTCCAGAGGAGAGAGAGTGAATATATTGGTAGAAGGATGATGAGTCTTGAAGTGTCAGGCAGGAGGTCTAGAGGAAGACCAAAGAGGAGGTTTATGGACGCAGTGAAAGAGGATATGAAGGTAGTTGGTGTGAGAGTAGAGGATACAGAGGACAGGGTTAGATGGAGGACACTGATTGGCTGCGGCGACCCCTGAAGGGAAAAGCCGAATGGAAAAAAAGAAGAATTGATAGGAGGAATGGATTAACATGCATTCATCAGTTTAGATCAGTGGGTGCTCATGGTTGCCAGTGACTGTTTGGGTCATTAAGGGTTAACTCTGAGGATCATACACCTGATCAGACCCAGACCATAAAAACACAGGGAGGAGACTGGAGTTCACCTTTGGTGCACAGCAATAAAGATACAATGATGTACAAACACAGACATCAACAGACACACACACACGCATTCTTTTATCACATTTACAATTCTCTCTCACACACACATGAATGTATCGCCTACACAGCAGCATATGGACTTTGTACAGACTCGAGTCGTGCACAAACTAATCACACACGTTCCCATTCGGAGCGCCTGACGTACAGTATGTCTTGTTAACATCATAGCCCCGCCCCCTCCAGCCTCACTCTGTGACTGAAGGCCAACCCGCTGCTTGTTGCTTCTCTGTAACAACAGCTATGGATGTATTAATGTGATGCTCTAGTTAACCCTAAAGTCATATTTCAGCAGCTCAGTGACGTACGTTTTGGCAGCCGTACGCCCATGGGGGTTCATAAATGATCAGCTGCATATGTTCACTCTGCTGGTTCTGGGTGCTGATGCAATGGTACATGTTGGCTTTTGTTATTTTTCAGTGAGACAATGACAAGCTCAAGACAGGTTATGGACATCTTTATTACAGTTATTGTTGCCATTTTATCCAGATTAATCAAAATAATAATAATAATATGAATGGCAGATTTTACAAGAAATTGGAATTAAAAATAACATGAAATGGGAAAATGAAACTACAGCATATATATATGGTACAAATATAATAAAAAAGATTAATGGACAACAGTTCTTTCTACGTTTTCTTTACTGTATCAGTAAAGAGCAGAGAAACATGCCTTTCAAATGCCTGACCCCATCTGAGCAGTATATATTCTAAACGCTACTACTTCATTTATTTATTTATTTTTATATGGTTTGTTTTTAGTTGGTGATAAAAAAAAAAAAACATTCGGTGTTTTATTTTTGTGTTGTGCATTTTTGCAATTTTGTTCAGTAACAGCATCTGGGATGTTTTTACTGAATGACAATTAAAAAATTGGAGTCTGAAATTTGAGGTTATTATCTTGTCTCACCATTTTAAAGGTCTTTTTGTGATTCCAACTTTATTTGATTGACCCAGTGCCGACTGTTAAAACATCAAAAAATATTTATCCTTTGTGTGTTTCACACAAAGGATAAAATGTTCATCAATAAATTAAAAAAAATTCTCCTCTTGATCTAAATCAGAGAAACACATCAAAAATCACAAACTTCCAACATTCCAACTCAGGCACGCTGATCAAATAGACCAGTAGGAGAGACGTCCTAATGGTGGCCCGTCTGTACAAATTCATGGTGGAAAATGAAAAACACTGCTCCTCTCTGACATACGGGTATCTGTCATATCATCCATTCACAGCCGGAGCCCCGCTGCCGCTGTGTCAATATTCAGTCGGACTGTGTTACAGCTGCAGTCGTCCTGATTGTGCTGTAAAATGCCTTTTCCTTCAGGCATCTACAAGGGACATCCCTGGGCCTGGGGGTCAGAGGGGGCGTGAGAGCACAAAAAGGCCTCGCTGGGAGAGAAAAGACCCAGACACAGATAAAGACTGAAGGGACGGGGTCTCAGCGGATCTGGTCCAAACAGCAACTCAATACTGTAAACACGCTGTCATCCCTGAACCTGCATGACCCCAGCACCGGAGGATGCTGGGAGATGATATTCTGAGGGGGATCACTGGTTTATTATCAGCAGGGTCTATCTTGACAAGTCATTTGGTCATGTGGTCTGAACTTGGTAAAAAAATCATCTCAACT
>JAPTHA010000027.1:18370660-18382075 GCA_029814585.1 Gymnapogon annona
AAGCGAGGAGATAAATGAGGGTAAGAGGAGGATGTTCCAGTGTGTGTCTGAGAAGCAGGGACGTGCAGATTGGACGAATGCTTCAGAAGCACAGGAAACACATACACACACACACACACACACACACACACACACAAGTTGAAGAGTTGTTCAGCTACACATCTAAATATGGGTCGTAGAGACACACACACTGATTATTTTGCTGCCTCAACTGTTCAGACAGCACAGAACATAAGGCAGAAATTGGCCATTTGGGACAACAAACACAAGCTGTATGGTCTTGCAGCAGCAGAAGGAAATGGGTTGGTGAAATTCTTTTAATTGCTGACAAAACAACAGCAAAATTATTCGTGCTCACACTTCGAAGACGGCAAAGAACCCTCCCTGCCCGTCCACCATACCATGACCCACAATATGCTGCTCACCACGATCAAAGACATCCATGAAACCATAAGAAATCCCAGGATGGGATGGGGGGACTTGTAGTGTTGACCCCCCACCCCCAAAAAATAACAAAATTACCTTGAATACTTTCTACAGATTCAATGAAGGCACCACACATGTGGTTCTATATGTAATAAAAGTACTGTCTCACCCCCTTCCTCACACTTGTGCAGTTCAAAACTTTCCTTTCAACTCTCAGCGTGAGTGGCAGGTTCTACTGTTTCAGTATTTCTGAGGTTTGACACGTGTATGGTCAATGACCAGTCCAACGCAGATACAAAACCACAACCAGGCCAAGACAGTCAGTCATTTATCAGTTCAGCTGTTTAACAAGTATACGCGTGAAACAGGAACAGCAGCATCTGTCCTGGTGTTTCCCAAATTCACCATGTTTCATCAGCACCTCAGTTCAACTAGTAGCTGATGATTATTAACACACCAACAACACAGAAACCATATACCAACAAGACACCAACCATACACGAACAACACATCAACTATACACTAACAACACCCCTAACATACACCAGCAGCACACCAAAACACACAAACCATACACCGACAACACACCTAACCATACAGCTTAACTCACTAATAACTCAACTGACCAGTACTTCCGCTCATTAGTAACTCCACCTATTAGGCAGTAGGTTCAGTTACATGTCAGGCCCAGGGCAGATATTGGATAATGACATTATAATTATGATTACTTTTAATAATATTACAATTTCAAATATGTGATCAACACTGTAAGACATGTTTCAAAGGACAGTAAAAAACATACTGTACTAAACTCAGAGACTCGTCTGTACTCACAGGTCTGATGCTGAATGTCTGTGATCAGGAAGTGTGTAAAAACCCCTCCCACCTCCATGGGGAGCGTCTCTTCTCCTAAAACTGAAGCAATTTCAGTGCTGCCCCGTTTGATCAGTCTGGGCCTTTCACAGTAGAGTCTGCATCTAATGCTACACACTGGGAACTTAAAAGCTGCAACACTTCATCTCATTCTCTTTGCACTATTTTTTTTTTTGTTTTACTCCCATTTCAGTTTTGCATCTCCTCCTCTCCTGATCTGTTCTGTTCAGATGTAGGTTGGAAGCATGGTTGTTCATCCGAAAAGGACAGTGGGTCAGTGTCAGCGATCAACGCCTGGTGTTGAGCCAGACTCACTTCATGTGTCACTTTTCCTTTCTTTTTTTCCCTTCAGGCGTCGACACAGTGAATCAATTTCCACTATTTATTTATAACCCTTACTTAATGAGAAAAAAAGTCATTTAGATTAAACATCTGTTTTTTCAACAGTGTCCCAGTCAAGACAACAGCAGAAGTTCTATAGACTCGAATAGAATAGAAATCAGAGCTACACTAAAAAGTGAGCGAAAAACACAATGAAAGTCAGTTCTACAAAAAGAGATAAAACCACTAAAGTAAGAACATACATACAAAACGCCTTCATTTAAAAAAAAAACATTATTTTAAAAAGCTACTAAAAGTAGAACAATGTTAAAAGCATCTCATAGCAGAATCCCCATTCAAGCAGTTACAAAAACATCTACATCCAGACTTATCATTCTCCTGTTCATTTCAAATGGCTTTGAATCTATTTAAAATGAGCCTGTCCTTCAGTTCCGTTGCTTCCTGTGGGCTGGTTCAGGCACTGAGAGCCGAACGTTTAAAGACATGGTCCCTGGTTCAGTTCTGACTTTTGGAACTCGATAACAGTCCTGCGACCGTGTGCTCATAATTTAAGTCATTCGAACTGCCAAAGAACAGTAAATAGGATGGAAGCAGAACTAAAACACATTTATAGATAATAAAAATACCAGTCTTATCTAGAAATGGAAAATGGTTGCACTTATATAGCGCTGTTCTACATATTAAGGCGCCCAATGTGCTTTACATTGGCCTCATATTCACCCATTCACACACAAGTGGGCGGCTGCTGCCATGCAAGGGGCTGCCAGGGTCTACTGGGAGCAATTTAGGGTTCAGTGTCTTGCTCAAGGACACTTCGATATGTGGCCAGTCAGAGCCAGGATTTAAACTGCCGACCCTTCAGCCGTTAGACGACCCGCTCTACCATCTGAGCCACAGCCGCCCATATAAATGTGTTTTAGTTCTGCTAAAGTCCTTTATAAATGTCATTTATAAATGTGTTTCAGTTCTGCTGTGAGTCTCCGTGCAACTCTTGAACATGTGCTTAAAACTCAGCAGCTCCAGCCTTTTTCCACAGTGGACAGGGAACCCTTCAGCTGTTAAAATCCTAATTCTTCATTTCCACATTTTTGCATTTTATGCTGATTTAACATCCAACATCATTATCCAGATGAGACGCACACACACAGAGAGCTGATAAAAACTCGACTACAAGTTCAGTGACATCCTTTGGGCTCGGAGCAATCAGCTTTGTAAACCACAACAAACTGTGCAGCAGGTCTTCATTGATTTATTAGCCCTGGGTTTTGCTTGTCAGGTAAGAATGGGACCGTGTGTGACAGGAAAGACCTACAGTCTAGGCTCAGAAGAGGACTGGGTCACATCTGGGTATTTTATTAGTAACATCAGCCAAATCTTGGGTTTACATGGACATAGAAGTCCTGAAGTCATAACTTTCAATATATGGACAAAAGTATTGAGACAACTTGACTTCAAGTGTGTCTTTTCTAACAAGGGTCTGGGATACAAAACAGTAATGACAAATATCATAATATAGTTTTAAATTACGATAAATACCATTGCATTGATTAGTTTTACATTGTTATCTTTGCTTCCAAAATGCTTCAGAGATGGCTTTTACTTCATTTCTCCCAACATATGATTTTAAATGACTTGCCTCTATATTTCCAAAATGCTTTTCATGCTCTGAATAATTTGTTCAATATTTCCTTCACATCTCACTTAGAAAGAAAAGCTTCCCATTACAATTAAAAAGGAAATATTAATGTTTATAAACTATATGGACATAAATATTGGGATGATGTCTTCATGTCATTCAGCATCACGTCTGCACTTGAAAACTGTCCCATTTATGCAAATTTGAGAAAAAACATCAATATTAATAATGAATATGATAATTGTCCTAATAGAAAACTACTTTATGACAGATGTCATCATTGTTTTCTGTCGCACATCCCTGTTAGAAAACAAACACCTGAATTCGAAAACACTGAAAAAAATGCTGAAGTTAAATGGCACAAAGAACTGCTAATTTTCTGTATTTGGCCTGAATACCTTGCATGTTAATCAGCCAGTAATCGTAGTCTGCATTGCTGCATTTTCACAGGAACGTTAATGGAATATGATTTTTTTTTTTTTTGTATGAGCCGTGTAAACAGCTTTTTGGGTAAATTTGCAAATGAAAACGCAAAAAAAGGGAATACTTTTCACTTTTAAACAAAGTCTCATTGTCAACTCAGCTCCTAAAATCAAATCTACATCCTTCATGTCTTTCACAAATCGGCACGTATTTTCCTTACTCGCAGCTTAGTCACGGCACAAAAGACGAGCAGAGAAAAACTGCTGAAATTTCTCCATGACATTGAACACAAAATATACACCAGCTCAACCATAAACTGTTTTTTCCCCACGGAAGTATGCTTTTGTAACAGCTATTATTATTAAATGTGCTATTGAGCGCCAATTCCATCGTGCCACATTTCTTTCGGGTGTTTTCTAAAAATTAAAGAGGTCATAGGTCAAGTTAGATAGAATATAATAACATTACCATAGAGTTGAACCCTCTACAGACTAGGATGAGACCTGTCTCATCAGCACCGGGGTCAAAGGGAGTCTATATTTCCACAACATCAACTTTTCCCACCTTTAACATCTACAAGTGTGTTGGTGTTGGGTGATCCTGCCTCTCCACTCTGATAATGAAACCTTAACCCTTAAAGACCCAGTGCTACTGTTGTGACTGTGGAATTCATTTCACTGCAGTGTTAACCTTTCTTATGTGATTTGTCACCTTTTTATTGTCATATTACGCTGTGCGGTTTGCATTTTTCTGAGAAAAACATGTATTTTCCTGTATTTAATTCACAGATCATGTTGATGTCCAGAGTAAATTTAAACATTTTTACATCAGAAACCGAAAAAAAATGAAGAAAAAGTCACTTTTTCAGTCAGATCTATCATTAACTGAACTTAATGATAGTGTGTCCATCCACTGTCATTGATTTAACTCTGTGGATTTTACTGGTGAATCAATGTTGTAGAAGATGATGGTGTTTCCATGGTAACTATGGAGCCTCTGAATATCCAAATGGGTCATACCTGATGACCACAAAAACATTAACAACTATGCTACACCAATTATTTACATATATAGATCAAAATGTATTAGATGCTTTTGTTCGGTGGAGTCTGTTGGGGTCTTTAAGGGTTAATATCAACACACAGTGACAGGTTGGACAGAACAGCCTCCTGGTAATAATCTAATGCTGGTAATAATCTTATCTAATCTAATGAGTAACCTAGCTGGAATGATTCCCCGATAAGACTTCCACTCTTTTCTCGTATCACACCTGTCGTACCTTCACTGGATGAGGTCTGTCACTGCCATTTGATCCGCATGCTCATCTGTCAAATTGTCTTCCAAAAAAGAAGTAAAAACGACTTGCGTTTTGTGTGTGTGTGTGTGTGTTTGGGGTGGGGTGAGGGGTATTTGGGATCTTGTCATGTAATATCAGCTTATGTGGCAGTCTGGTCCTAAGCGGCTCCATGGGAGCCAGCGTGGCTCAGAGGCTGCCGGGTCGCTGCCTCGCCTCCCGCCGGGGACGCCCATCCACCATTCAAATGGAGACTGAAGGCACTCAGAATAAAAAGCGTACCCGTTAAAATGGCATTTTCTATCACTTCCTGTGGACATGTTACGATTATAGCTTTCCCTCCAGGTGTTTCGGAGAGGTAAGGAGTTAAAAGTGCTTTACAAATCATGTTTATTGTCGTCCTATTGCCACCTCCCGCTTGAGTTTATTTATTAGCGGCGGTTGAGGTATGAGGCGACTGGATGCAGACGGAGCGCGGCGTGGATGTAGTCGATTGTCTGCAGCTTTCAGCTCAGCTGGGGTCTAAGCCAGTGAGGGGTAGAGAGAGCACCCAGACTCCCCAACCCCCACCCCCCTTCCCTGTGGCGGCCGGTGCTTTCAAACCAAGGTGAAGTGTTGAGAGCCCACCCTGGCTTATACTGCAGCTCATAAAAACTCTCCCCGTGAGGAGGTACTTATCGAACAGTAAAGAGAGTCATGACCACACAATCTATTGCGACTGTGGAATAAAACTGGGCATCAATTAATCAATTACACCACCAAGGATACTTCGACAACAGCACGGCGCTATGTCTTGATTTCAATAATCGCTCCTCAGTATCGATATTAAATTTTTGAGTTCTCCCCTGATTTTAATCATTCTTAACTGATTTATCACCTCATACTAGAACATTATACTCTTTATTTTGCCTTTTTCAGTGAAAATCCTGTACTTTCTTATATTTCATTCACTGATCGTGTCGATGTGCACACTAACGCTGAGAGTTGTTTTCAGAAAGACCGAGAAAAGGGAAACAATAGTAACTTTTTTAGTAAAGATTATCGATACCCGAATGTAAAACAAAGTGTCTCCATCCACTGCCATCGATTCAACTCTGTGGGTTTCAGTGGTGAATCAATGTTGTAGAAGATAGTTGCGTTTCCACAGTAACTATGGCGCCTCTGAACATGCAAATGATTCATATCTGATGACCATGAAAAGATGAATAAGTGTATTTTACACAAATTATTTCAATGTAATCATAGATTTAGTGCATTGTAGGTACTTTCGGTAAGTAGATGGTATTTGTTGCTGGTGTTGCTGGGTTTTTATGGGTTAAAGCGATTGGAATGATGCTACTGTGTGAAACGGAAATGTCAGAGGAAGCGTCGAGAGAGTGTTCATCCTAGATTTTCCCTTAAACTGTGTCTCAACACTGGATACAGAACCCACAGCACAGCCATTCAACATATAGAGGTACATACACAGAGGAGAACGCATGATCTCCTCTAAGAACAAATGAATAATAAAAGACTCCTAGAATAAACTGGGTAATTAGCTTGCATGCAGCTTCAAAGCACATATCACAAAGCTGTCGTCGATGGCGACCAAGGTTCTGACTCATTTAGCCTAAAAAAACTGAACTAATACGTCCCTGTGTCATTATGTCGCCGTAACTATGCATGCAGTCACTTCAGATGTCACGCCTCAGCCCATAGTGGAGGTGATGTTCAGGGTCTGTGGCTTATCAGTGAAACCCAGCACACACACACACACACACACACAGAACGCCACATATATGGGCCTAAGACATGAGGAGCAGCACAAGGCTCCGACATACGCCTGTGTGCATCTCCTCTAGAGCTTTCATATCATCACCCACATCCTCACATGTTCACCCCCGAGAGACATCAGAGGGAGAGGGAGATGAGAGGAGTCCAGAAGTCTCTCTCTCTCTCTCTCTGTCTCTCTCTCTCTCTCTCTCTCTCTCTCATACACAATCTAAAGGGATTTTTTTTTCAGTGTGCTTGGCAGTCAGACCGGTGGCTCGGTGCCCGTAGCCTCTCAAAACCAGCCCGTCTGCCTCACCTACGCATTTCAAGTCAAAAATTCATAAGGTGACACAAAACTGTCAGAGCATGTTGATGCCACTCCAAAATGATGATGCTGTCTGCGTGTTAATATGGGGGTGGGAGGCGCGTGCACACAAATACATGCGTTCAAGCAAAAAAAAAAAGACACGCTCCAACACACACACACACACACACACACAGAACAGATACAGACCGCGCAAAAACCAACATGAATTTGAGATGCCAAGGAAATGCAAAATCAAAACTGCATGCAAACTTTTTTTTTTCACGTGCGCACACACTCGCGCACGAGCGCGCAGTACTGCTAAAATACTGTAAGCTCGCGCGTTCGTGCGCACGCACAGTGAACGAGAAGGATGTTTCCAAGTTCAAATCGTGATTTGAGTGAAGATGCCGCGTTGTCTGCATTCACACTGCGTTTAATGTCAAAGTGAGGCAGAGAAACCTCCGGATCAAACCACAAGCGACACAAATCCATCAAGAATCCCACTAATGATCTGGTAGGTGTTGGTGAGCCTGTGGTGCACAGCGGAGGGTTAATGTGTGTGGAACATCATTAGAAGACTGCGGTCCTATAACATTCCAAATGTAATCCCCAAACATAAAAAGCTTGAGGCATGTTGTAGAGAAGAAACAGCCCGTGCACGCGCCGACCGGTCACACCGTGCATCCAAAATCCGCATTTCGCCACCAGTGAATAAAGCAATCCTTCACCTTCATCAACTTCCCCTAATTCCAGCAAAGAAGGGGACCTCGAGTCATTTCAGAGACGTCCATCCGCAAACTCGCCGTGCGTCAGGCTGCGTCTCCCGGTTGTGCGCAACGCAAAGCCGTGCGCAAAAAAACCGAAACGACGCGAAACCCAACGTCTCCCGCAGGACACTGGTCCATCTGTGCTCCCCGTTAGAGACGAAGAAGACGGACAAGAGAGGTGTGTGTGAAGGAGGAACAGGAGGACAGGGGAAGGGTATAGGGGAGTCGGAGACGGACAGGAATGTCACCAACATTTAAATGGACACGAAAAAAAAAAGAAAAAAAAGCTCCAAGACGCGTTGAAATGATTAACAACAAGCATAAAAAGTTTGGGTGTACTTACTGATCAAAGCACCCTTCGCCTTCGTCCTGCTTGGCATGTTTTTTTAAGATGTCAGAGTTGCAGCAGAAGACATTTCCATTCCCGGGTGGGTTTGTCAGACAGAAGCAGCACCGGCTCCAACACTCAGCTCTGCAGATCCGTGCGCACGGGAGAGCAGCGCTCAGCATGAATGAGAGGAGCTGCGGTTAGACTCCGGCATCCCCCCGGTGTGGAGGGAGAGAGGAAAGAGAAGAAAGAGAAAGAGAGAGAGAGAGAGAGAGAGAGAGAGAGAGAGAGAGGCGGTGGTGAAGGCGGTGGTTTCTGACAGGAGCGCGCCCCCTGGCTGCGGACGCGCGTCACGGCGGATCTCCAGACGCACCGCTCTGTAGAACGCATAGGTGGCAGCATTGGACCCGGTAGAGGCCGCGGCGGAACCGTGCGTTCTTATCCTCCTTTGGGTTTGTGGGCTCATAAATGACACGATATAGGTTGTTTTACAGGAATCCAATTGGCAGATTTGTGGTTGATGCAGAGGCAGGTCGTCTGTGTATACGTATCTGTGTGTGTGTGTGTGTGTGTATGTTTGTGTGTGATTGATGGCGGCTGTCACAAGTGTCCACCTCTCCACTGTTTGATCAGTGCGTGTTCACGTTCATCTGATGTCAACCACACTTTCACGTTGACACTTTGTTGTGTAAGCATGTATTTAGCGTGTTTTCCTCATGTCTTTCAACATCAGTGGGGGATTTTTTTCTTTTTTTGGTTTGTTCAGGATGTGTGCGTCTCTTCACTGATGTTTTCTGCTGAAGGTTGACTCCATTGAAACTTGACAAATTGTATCCTTTGGCAGTGTGGGCCTTGACCAGAACTTCAGCAAAGAGCACAGAAGGATTTGGCTTGTTTCTGTATCCTTTTCACTTTTTTTCTCTGCATATATTAAAAATGCTGAATTCCTTTCACTTTCAGTGTACAAATCAGAGTTTAAACTGTTTAGAGGCATGTCTGTTTCTGACATATGTCTGACATTGCTTGTCGCTTTATTTCTTTTTTTTTATTTTGCACACAGCTTCTTCTCTGTGTGTGTGACCTTCATATTTTTAAAGCTTAATCAATATTTTGAGATTGCACTGGGTTTAAAAAAAACTGTGATGTTTGAGGTGACTGATTCTATCACAAATATCACCTAACTCTGGGTTTATGGGATCCACTCCAGTTTATTTTAGCCTTAATTCATATTCAGTTTAGTATCACTTGTGTTGATCGCTACATAACTGTGGTTTCTGCAATGAAAGCTGCATCAAAATCCACTCTAAACTACAGCTGAGATCAAATAAAGTCCCCATGAGTGTCATGAACTCACTTCGACGATGGACCCAGACAGAATCAAGATTTATCAAAAAAAAGTATTCATTTTGTATGTTGATTTGGTGAACATAGAACACCAAATCAACTTCTACTGTATGTAAATTCAATATAACAAAAGGGAACGCAGAAAAAAATGCATGAATACTGATTAATGAAAAATTTCTACAACAGGTAAATCACAAGAAAACTACAACATAAAATCACACTACATGGCAAAAGGTCACAGTTGAGAAATTACAAATTAAATTTAGAACACCGGCTATAACCAAATACAACCTTAAACCACTAGGAATTACTGACCAGGTTAACACTCTAAAGGAGGCAAGACAAGGCAAGACGGTCGGACTCAAAGGACAAGGCAATCAACGATCTGACAAAGGGAGCACACAGACTTTTAAACACTATGAGAAGCACCAGGTGAAGAGAATCAGGGCTGATTAGACACGAGACACGGGTGGGAAGGGTTGTGGGCAGTGAAGCTATCTGGAACAGAAGGAAAGAGAGATGCTGAACAAACAGGAAGTAACAAAACAAAACAGGAAACACTAAACACAAACTCCATTTGACACATAATCCTGACAACTAGGGTCGTATTTAACAAATAGTAGAATGTAATGATAGAATATTTTACTTATCGTATTTTAGTTTTGTATTTTTAATCCTTTAAGCGGCAAGTTGTAACATAACTGAATGAAACAGACAAAGCTCCAGGTAGAGTTAATAAATATGGTTACCACCTCCCGCCAATAAATGATGGACGTGCCCTTCAGCCAGGACATGGTTCTGTTCAAAGTGAAGATCCAGTTTGAAAGGCCTGCTTTGTAACGAGGTGAAGTTCATTTAGTTTGAGTTTTGATAGATAAGGAGATACAGTATGTGGATACACATACTGATGCTGATGGCTAAAAAGTTACTCAAAGTTATTGCATTTGACTTTCTACTTCTGTTAAAGTATGTTTTTAAAGAACAAAATGATAAAACACAAAGAAAATTAACATATTTTTAAAGTTCAGTTTCACTATGCAATCCAATATCTACAACAGTACATAAATGAGATAGAAAGTGAATTTACTTTTTGGGCCATATCCAATAGTTTTGTCATAATTTCTCAATAATATACAGTTCACTTTTATCTTTAATCACTTCCTAGTTTTTCCTTTTTAAGTCTAGAAATCAAAATGTCTTCATTCATCATTCATTCATCTTCCAAATCTGCGTTATCCTTTGCTGGATCACTGGAGCCTATCCCCTATACTCAAGGGTGAAGGCGCGCAAAGTGTTTTGCCCAAGGACACATGACCAGGACAGAGCGGGAATCGAACCACCGACCCTTCAGTTGATGATGAGTCCTTTCGGCCTTTTCCCGGCCAGGGTTGCCACAGCAAATCCAATTTGCATATTTGATTTGGCAGGAGTTTGTTTTTTTTACATCGGATGCCCTTCCTGACACAACCCTTGTATTTATCTGGGCTTGAGGCTGCAACAAGGAGACACAATCCTCCTTGTGGCTACAGTAGGCAGTAGCGGGAAGGGTCTTGCCCAAGGACCCACACTGGACCCGGATGATAATGAACTCGGATCATAATAAAGATGTTTTTCCCACCATTCTGCCTACATTTTATGACATCACCTGGTGATATCATCGACTCAATATAGCATTTCTGACGTCAGTTGTCACAAAAGCCACTGTTCCGTTAGAGAGTAGCATTAAAATGCATTATGAGATATTTCAGCCAAGTCTGCACGAGTCGTCAACCAGTGTATCATTGGTTTAAGCAACAAATGAGAACAACATAGATAGAGAGACAGAAAGACTGACAGACACAGAGATGGATGGATGGACGGATGGATGGATGGATGGATGGATGGACGGATGGATGGATGGATGGATGGATGGATGGATGGATG
>JAPTHA010000027.1:18484537-18505188 GCA_029814585.1 Gymnapogon annona
CACGCGGTTCCTCACTAACTTTCTATGAATTGGTAACTTAAAACCGCCGCAGTGATGCACATCCTTGAGGAACTTTTGGCTTTTAAATAATACAGCGCAAGGTCTATTTAAGGAACGCAGAATGAAAGTTAAGTACAGAGAACAAATTTACAGAGTGCATAGATAAACAGCGAGTGTGCAGACCCTGCAACTAAGTGCAGAGGAGCAGAAGGCAATGATCTTTTGGCTTCACGGTTTAGAACCAGGTTCACGCACTCACAGACCAAGACATACAAAACACCAGCAGAACATACAGTACATTTACTCTATGATCCAGAACACAATCACCTGGATTAAATTTTATTGTACATGCAGCTACACCAGAATCCATTGAATGTTTCCTAAATAAAAGATTTTTTTGATTATGTGCCAAGTAATGACTCTCGAGTAAACGTATGGCCACAGTCACAAAAGTGAGACAGGAAGGCAGTGGTCAGAAGTCCAGTTGATTCTTATTTCGACAGATGTATAAAAGAGGTCATTTGCTAGCAAGATGTTATCTAAATATAGTTTGAATGTGATAAATAAGACACGAAAAAGGGAATAAATCCCAACCTAATGAGCGAGAATTGAATTCCCACTATTGTCTATGGCAAACATCATGTAAAGAGCATATTCCATTGAGATATTCGTAAGCCCTTTATGTAAAGGGCATTTCATTATTGTGACATGTTTGATCTTCTTCTGTTATCATGGTTTTATGAGGATTCTATGTATACAGACTATTAGGAACATTAGTCACAGAGTTTGCCTCTTTTGTTTTTCTACCTACTTTTATAAATGAACTAAGAAAGAGTAGAAATTTTTATTCCGGGAAGGATATGTCTTATGATGCCATGGGTTGATATGCTACAACTCTCTAAATCTCCAGATCTTGCTACAGTCGCAGCTTATGTGCGTGCGTGTGTGTGTGTGTGTGTGTGTGTGTATACACTTAAATAGTGCCTGTAATATGCACCCTGTTCCATATAACCTCTGGTAAAGGGTTTATACCGCTGTCCAAGTATAAATGTGAAGACAATTCATTCAGCAGACAGGATTATTTGTTAACCAACTTGACTACTTGACACAGGCCCACGGCAGGCGGGCATGTGCCCCCCGTCTCGGCGTCATCATGCATTAATCCAGATAGCTGTGATAGTGCTTATCACATTATAACATAGATGGTAGAGGTCTCTGTTGTGTGTACATTAACAGTTATAGTAGTTCTTGTATTTGTAGTACTAGTATTAACAGTCAAGTCTTTTTGTTCTAGTTAATGGTAATTATACTAACACCACCTGTTCTTCTTTCTAATAGTTCTAGTTCAGTTTGCTGTGTATCCATGCGTCTATCCCTATTCCCACACTTCTTCCCCTTCCCAACCTTTCTTTCCCTCTCTCTATCTTTCTCTTGCTTTACCCTCTCTCTCTTAAACCCCCACAGATCAAGGCAGACGTGCATTCTTGAGATAACTTTGGTTATTATTTGGTAATATTTAAATACATTTGATTTGACTTTGATAACGTGTCATCTTATACTGGTGTTTCTGCTCAGTGTCAGCGACCAGTCCCTCCCAGCCCACTTCATTGGACAACAAATGAATCTGTGTCATTACTGGTGTTGGAACATCCTGTGGAGGAGGCAAAACATCTCTAATCGTGACTGATGTAAATTACCTGACAGAACCGCCAGTATTATCCGTGATCTTTTGAAACAGCTTGCAATGAAAAAGCTCTACAGGTACGCTTTTAAGCCTCCCAAATGTAAAGGTTTAGAGAAACAAAAGGAACAATGATTCAGTAAGTCAGAGGTGAGGTTAAATAGTTAACACGAATAGGTATTAATTGAAGCGGGTGAATTGCATGTAGGTATTTGTGCTCATTTTTTGTAAAGAACATGCCAATGTTTCAAAGAATTTCTGTGCATCCCCCCCATTTCCATCCATACAAATGACCAAGGTGCAACAGCGGCAGCTCAATTTGCAATAAATAAATAAAAATAAATAAATTCTTTCTGTTTATGTACATGCTATATTTTTTCCTAATTTGGACTGGTTTGCTGCTGCTGCTGATCCTTTTGTGGATCTGCCATCAAGGTGAATGGCTTTGAGCAATTGTGAAGAAATTCCATCAAGGCTTTACTCAAATATTGTGTTCATCTCAATGAGAAGTATTGCCAGTATGGAGGTATAAAAGGAAAGAAGGGCACATCAGAGTACCATTTTAAGTCTTCAGAGGTGAAGAGATAGGTTTGTTGTGTTTAAATGAGGTCTTCAGTCTGACTTTTATAACTTTACGACTTATATAACCGTAGTTGTATACCGCAAAGTCTACTTTCTCAGAGGTGACTGGATTGAAAGTTAAGTTTTCAAGGCACAGAGCACTATCTATATCTATATAAAATCTATATAATGCTACTTACCCTCACAACCATGTGTAGTCCTTTCATACTCTATCCTCTTAGACGTGTCATGATCAGGCTGCAGGGATGTCTGACAGAATGAACCCGGTGTTTACTTACATCAAGCCAAACACAAGTTTGGCTAGGAATTCTTACTTTTGCAACTCTAAGTGTAGTTACCCAGACATTGTGATATCCAAGCTGCAATGTTAATGCACTGCCAGAGAAAAATGTATTTGACGTGAAGTGCATATTTTCTATGAAAAGCTGCCATTCTTCACCCTCTTTAAAAAACGATTCTGGTTTGTAAACTGCCTCAAATATCAACATGAACGACGAACACTGCAGTGACAAGCTGAACTGGCACTGAAGACTTATTTTAGAGCAACTCCAGACCATGTTTGGCTTTGAAGAAGTGTCATTTTCAGTATTGTAGGGAAAACAAGTTTGGTAGCAATGGAGAAGTTGGATTTCATGCTTTTACATCAGACATTCACTCAGAAGATTGTTTCTAATGACAAGTTTTTTCACCCCCTCTATGTAAAAGCGACGGCACTCAAAAATCCTATCAATCTGATTTTTTTTCCCTTTGTTCATAACTCTCCCAGAACAATCTTGACAGCATGAGGGGAAAAAATGTATTTCTTTCTTTTACATCAGACAGAGAGTGGCTCTGGAAATAACAACATCTCTCTCCGTGGGAAACTTCAAACGCCACCGCTCCGAATGCACTGCTCAGTTACAAACGTCCACATATCATCCACTCTTTGAGGTTTTTTTAGGTGACATTTAAATCTTTTTATGTCACTTTGATAATTAAGGTGCAATATTTTTTTCCACCCTTAATAGCATTACTGACACAATAACAATGCAGTTCCTCCCCCTGCTTTGATTTTCTAATTGCTGCTGTTTTTCCGATGTAGACAAATCCTCACCTTCTTTGCAGCATCGATGCATCGCATGTATTCTTTGGCCAAGTCTGAACATCGGAGAGTCTGATCACTGTTTTCCTTGTAACAGGATAAAATCTGAGCCTGGAGCCCAGGACACACTGGGTCAACACTGCGAGGCCTACAGAAAAATAAAAATAAAAACAAAAACACAGAGATCAAGAAAAGTATAGTCAAGGAGATACATTTTCTCGTCTTTTTTGCAAATGAAGAGTTCAGGAGCAAAAACATAGTGAACAGTGATGAGGTTCTGGCAAATTACTTGTACAAAGAGAATTATTTAAGCACATCTAAGAAATTATATGACTAATTTACAATTACAGCTGCTACTGTATGTGAACAACAGTTAAAAAAAAGAATGAGAGCAGTTCCAATGCAACACTCAACCTGTGTACCTGTAGGTAATGTGATTTATTGTAAGATAGAATAGAATAAGACAATAACAGTTGTTATTGGAGGAGTTATAGTATTTGCCGGTCCTTGATGAGAGGTTGGGTGTAAACACACCTTTGGCCACATCCTGTTGAAGGTTTCTGGAAAACAAAAAACTGTTCTATATGATGCTTTTACAATGGATTGACTATAATATAATTCATGCCTGGTTTCAAAAAGTCCAGTATACAGCTACACTGCAACAGCTGTTTGAGGCTGATGAAAATAGCTGGCAGTTTTTTACAATGTTATTTGTTCAGCTCATAAAACAGTCAGATGAACTGTGTAATGATCTTTAGCACTGTCTCATCGGACTGCTTTGTGAGATGAGTGACAGTTTGAGGGCTTCCATTTACAGCAGCTCTGCATTCTGTCATGAAGCCAAGCCTTGGGGCAAACATGTGTGCATTTTTTTTGTTTAAGATTGGGTTTTACCAAGACAGTAGTATGTACGAGTGCAATGACACCAGCTCAGTGCCTTCTTTTACTGGTGATGGGTATTTGTCCATGTTTCATGTTGTATACAAAAAAGGCTATTCTATTGTAATTGTAACACAACATTGGAATGGCATTCAATGATGCCAGGAAACTGATAAGATTGGCTCACAGTGAGACATGTTACTGGTGGTTAAAATAATTAGCAGCAGGTTAATCATTATATTTTCAGCAACACTTAAACTGGCCTGGTTGGAATTTTTGTCTGCGTTCAAGGCATGTTTTTGAGCCACGCGTTTCCAGGCGAGTCACGACAAAAAGACAGAGTTTAATCTCATTTACAGTTATTTCTATCACCAGAGGAGCTTGTTTATTAGGAAAATGGTGCATAAAATAAGAGAAGCTGTGTTACTGTATACAGTATGTTCTGCAATTGTAATGTCATTGTAATGTATGGGGAAGAACAAGCAGTATGTAAACCACTTACATCTTAACACACAAAGACCCAAAAATCTACTGGTTTCAACTGTTGATACCAATACCTGTTGATCCATACGTACGTATAAATAATTGGTGTAAAATACAGTTTGTCATCTTTTCATGGTCATCACATATGACAGATATGACCCATTTGGATGGTAAGAAGGTCTGTAGATACCACACATCTAACACCATCATCTTCTATCTACAATATTGATTCACCAGTAAAACTCATGGAGTTGGATCAATGACAGTGGATGGAGACACTGGGCTTATTTTCAGTTATTGATATGTTTGTCTAAAGCAGTCACTTTTTCTTTAGTTGTATCTGCTTTGAAATAATAACCTTTGATTGATTTTACGTTTTGAGTTTATATGAACATCTAAATTAAAAAGTAAAATACAAGATTTAGAGTGAAAAACATACAAAATATAGAGGATAATATAATAAATGGTGGTAAATCATTTAAGAAAGCTTAAACAGAGATGAAAATTTATTTGAGAAGTGCTACAAAAGTTGCTCTAGATATTATTGGGTTAAAGAAGAAAGTCCTGCAGGATTTTTTTTTTCTTTTTGATGACCTAAACCCCTCTGTAAACATGAAAACAGTATTAGTCCAGCCTGATGCAGGTCTTTTCTTTTGAGAAAATGGATGAGTGATGAGCATCTTTGATCAATAGCATGTGCTTTTAACATTAGATATGAGTACCATTATGTTCTGTGACAGGGAACAAAACGGATGGGTATTTCTAAAGGTTAGAGTTATTTGTAGAGTTAATGGCTCTAAACTCACTCCACATCATATTCACAGAAGATGACATACCACAGAAAAAAAAAATTACCAAAAGTTAAAAAAAAAAAATAACCCAACTATGAGGAAATAGATGTGTAATTAAATGAGATGTGACAAAGATGAAAAACAATTAACATCTACACCCACTGCAACCTGTTGAACAACCTATGGCCAATGTAAGACATGCTTCACCACAAATCATGTAATTAAGGCTAAATCGCATCTAATAGAGTGGGTAGGATCATTTTGATCAAACACAACTGAAAAAATGTGCTTTGAGAGACTGAATTAGCAGTGCTTAATTTGATATGTGGGCTGGATTATAATTGGTTTTTGCCTCGTCTATCTGTGTGATTGTTAACTATGACAGCCTCAGTACCTTTGCAGTAATGGATGTTGACTGACTGAAGCACAGACAAGCAAGTTATGTTCCACCCACTCGCACACACACGCAAATATTTCCTGTCTATGTGGGGCATTTAACACCAGAACTAAAGCCAAATTAAACTGTCATTTAGGCTTTGATTAGCAGAGGAGGGCTGACCCTAGTTTTTCAATTACAGTATATCTATATCCACACAGAAGTGGCACGCTTGCACACGCACAAGCACACACACACACACACACAGACACAGACACACACACACACACACACACACACACACACAGTACCACAGATGAGTTTATCTACGTACGGGTGACGGAGGTTAAAGAGGAAAAGGAACAGAGACAGAGAAAAAAGCATGTGAGATAAAAGATGAAGAGAGAAGGAAATGCCATATCCAGTGGTGGTTCTTTCAAATGCTGACAGCATATCAGATCGCTCAGTTCTCCTGACGCCACCTCAAAAGGTTTAACTCTGTTGTTTTATCTGTCTTCAACTTTTTTTTTTTCCTGTGTAGAGGATCTCCCGGCTTCTTCCCCATTTTTTTTTTCTCGTCACATTAAAAACAACACAGAGAAGGGACGATACCAAAGCTCCATCTCTGTCTCACTCGCCCTCTCTCTCTCTCTGTTTGAGGCTGCCAAAGATAAGGAACTCTCCTTTAATTTGAAATAAATGGCCTTCATCAGGGAAGCCAAAGTCTCCCGATAGTGCTGCGTGGTTTATTAAAGACGCTTGAAGCAGAAAATTGGTTTAGCCGCAGCGACGCTAAAAGCTCAGTCCACATGCTACTCCGAATGGAAGGTGAGGTCTTAAATCAACAATATTAACCGAAGCGCTAAGGGAAATAAATAAATAAATAAAACTCAAAATACAGATAGAGGCAAAAAAAATGGAATAAGATGAAGCAGCAGCGTCCCTGACGGACCGTGTACAGTATGAGGTTAGGGTTGATGCAGAAGCATCTATGGGCGTGTTTGCATATGTGTGTGTGTGTGTGTGAACAGTCCGATTATTTTTTTTTTTTTTGGGGGGGGGGGTTGTGTTTTTCTACGCATTTGTGAGCAGTAAATACGACAAAAACATAAACAGTGAGATTAGTTGCTTAATTAATGGCGCTGCCCATCACTTTTAATCTCAGGCGGCGAATGCGGAGGCGGACACGGGGGCCTCAGAGTTGCAGATCAGCTTAAGGAGACAAAGAAGAGAGGGACGAGGAATGAAAGAAGGAAAAATGGAAAATAGGAGAGACACAAAACATGCACATGGACTACAAAAGCCTCTGGCAAAGCCACAGGACTGATAAGGAAGATGCTTTTATCGCGTCTAAAACCACGCGTCTCTCCGAGTTAGGCGGATGGTTTTTGTGTTTTCCTTAATGGCTTTGGCCGTACATATGAAGCATTGTTTATGCACCACGCTATTTTACTTCAGTCCTTTGAACTACAAAGTATTGGTATCTTTAGCCTAGCCTCTTTCTCAGGCTGGTAATTAGAAAATCTTGTTAACATCTAACAGGAAGTCTGATGCAAAATGAACAGAATGCAATAATGTAACGGACTTGACGTGCAGTGCGACGTCTTGTTTATGAGTTTCCACATTGTGTATATGTTCTATTCAATGCTCAAATTAGTAAAATTACATCCTTTGTTGATCACAAAGCCTGGTTTTGTGTGAAGTGTAAAATGGGCTGAATATTTCAATACCAGATTTAAACAATTACAACTTTCCACGTTATATGAACTTGAAATGAGACACCAGCGAAAAACTACGGCAAAAACTCCTCACTGCAGTAATACTCAGTTGGAAATCTGTAACTCATTTTAGAAAAATAAATCTGGGCTGGACTCTGAAACAAAACAGGGTTCCTGCAGCTTTCTAAAAGTTGAATCTACAACTTTAAGGCCTTTTTGAAACCACATAGAGTGGAATGTAACGTCCATTTCACGGCCAAATATAAGAAGGAAAGGTGTTCACGAATTCTGTCTTGACGTACACTGTTCATCTAAATTTAGCTATCTAAGCTGTTTTGTCAGCACCAACGGGAAATGTGCTAGCTAGAGTACATCTGAATGAGGGACCATGCATTTAAACAGCTCGGGGGTTCCTGTTGTTTTATTGCATTGAGCCCACTGAACCTCTGCTTTTAGGATGAAGAAATTCTTTCCTAGTCCTCGGTAGAAAAATAATTCAGGATGTTTTCCTTCTTACCTCAGAAGCTTCGTCAGCATAATTAAGAACTCTACATGAAGTCAGCACTCTGACCTCCGCAGAAGATCTGAGCACTGACCTCTGGCATGCAGCCTCAAGAAGACCATGAGGAGGATTGGATTTGTCTTAGTTCTGAGTCTGAAATAACGAACGAAAAGTCCTGAAACCTTTTTGTATAGAGTACAGAAGACTGCGAAAGAATTTCTTCCTCCTATGGATCACTACTGTATGAACGAGAGCCTTAGGGTTGGGTTGAGAAATCAGGCATTGTTCAGAGCATGATTTTTGCAGCATGGACACATTCAAACCTGATGCAAGAAAAAAGTTTATGGCTGCATGACCCAGGACCTACTATATAGTCATGTGTAAGATATAAAATGGAGATTTATAAATTCAAGATTTTCAAGATTGTTGCATCATCTGCGACCACTTTAAATCACTCACGTGTAGGTTTTGCTTTGAATGACAGAAACACAATCTCTAATCTATTAAAATATGAAGTTTAAACGATAAATTGTATATAATAAATGGATGATGGGATGATGTATTATGGGTTCTGAATTGATATTTTGAAACCACTGGTCATGTTGGTTGGATGCTACCAAGTGTTTATACATGGACAAAGGTGGAGCTTCAGAATCATGAAGGGGTAGTTTACCAACTTAGTAAAACAGCAGGCTTTGTTATCTTTAATGTGTGTATAAAGTCATTCCACAGTTTGCGGAACCAATAAGCCCCGGGTACAAAACTTGCATAAAATGAACTGTGATGCACAAATGTTTACCACAGTCTGACACGGTACATGTGGCAGTTCATATTTGACTTGAGGTCTTATTAGTGGAAGAAAAATTTAAATATTGGCCAGAAGACTTACAAGACCAGACTGCCATTTGGGAAAGTCTTGTTAGACAGATGTTCAGTGTAAATCTATGGGATCTCATTTAGCTCTCATTTGAAGACACTTAATTTAGCAGCAGTGGTCCACAGCCCTGTGGTTTGACCTTTTGACCTTCATCTTTGAAACACCTTTTGTGATATGGTTGGTGTTCCATAAATACAACTGAAGATAAAAACAAATACATTTGAAAGTCCCTCAATCTTGTGTGGCCACAGGTGTTGTTTTATTACCTACTTCTAGATGAGGGAACTAGGAGTGTCAACATCTGACTCTGGACGCTTCTTTTGGCTCCATCACCAGTTTTTTAACTTCTAACATGGACCTTTCTGAGTAACTGAACATGTCCATTGGTATTGGAACACATATACAGAAACTCCGTCTCAGAAGAAATGGTTTAAAGCTGTGTTATTTGCTTTAATGACAACAAATTGCTGCACTTTAAAGTCCAAGAATAAGAAAATCCAGTATGAGAGAGAAGCCGGGCATGCATCTCGCCCTTCCTAAAGAACCACAGGGACGAGGGAAGACCATGAGGTAAACAGGTCCATCCTTATCTACTGAGGCAGGAAATGGCTTTTGACACGTTAGAGGGGTCCAAATTCCTGAATGGACTATTCTACCATTACTGGCTTGATTAATACTGGTGCAGCGCTGGACTAAAAAGAAAAGGAGAGATGATAACAAGGGAGGAAGAGGGCAGGAGAGGTGAAAGAGAAAACAGCTCCAGAGACAGAGTTCCCCTTATCTGCTGTTGTAGCTCGTCTGCAGCTGCAGTCTGACAGCTTTTCAATTGACTGAGGGCACACATCCTCTTTTCCCTTATCTTGTATCTTCACTCTTTCACTTGTCTTCCCATCTCTCCGTTTCCATCACACCCACACCCAGGAGGAGAGGTTCACGTATAAGCACTAGTACTCCAAGTACACTTTTTTTCGACCAAAACCACTGAAGAGGCGGTGTTGCCTCTCATTTTTCCCTCTCCTTCTGTTGAAACTGTACGGCTGAGGAGAATTTCTTCTCCTTGTCCTTTTTGAAAAATGCAGAAAAAGTACATTGTCCTCACTTTCTAAAGAGAAAAGATTTTTTTCATGAAATTACTCAATGCTTGTTTTTCTCTCACTACACTGACCTCAGCATTTATTTGTCCAAGCTAAGTCTAAGCTTCCTTTATCCATGTGAGTAAAAATTATTCCTACATTTGTAGGATGGATTATGTTGAACTTACACTTAATAGCTATGGTGTGTTTTTACCACTGTAATTATTGCAGCTAAAGTGTGTTGTGACATAAAACTGGCTTTGTTGTGATGTAAATGTAAGGTAATGAAAAAGAGATAGATGAACATTTGGACAAAGATGAGAACCACTGAAATCACTATGTCAAATATACATAGTGATATATGTAGATCTATGTCAAATAATGAATTACTTAGTTTCACTTAACCAATTAACACAGTCAACAGTATCCAACAGTGGAAGAAGAAGAAACCATACGTCCAGCTGGTTAACCTCCTTCTATTGTGAGGCAAAATGTATACATGTGTATGTACAGTTTCAGTGAAAGAATGACACAAGTTGACTTGTCAGCTTTGGTCGTGACGTTCATCTATATATATGCAAACAAGATACATTCATCCTTAAGCTTTCATTATCCTCCCCAGAGAAGCCCTCACAAACCACTGAGTGCCCATACTACAGACAACCGGATACCGGAGGGATAAGGCGGATTACTATAACAGATACCAGTACCGGAGGCTAATTACTGTATGTTACTAACCTACTTGATTTTTTAACCTATGCCATGGATTTCCATTGTCTGGATAAAGTACAGCATCTCCATGTGTAACTTATTGAGTCCACCAGATCAATCATAGCACATAAAAAAGGCAGTCGGTGAAGCAGACAGTACTCCTGGCTCCTGGCTGAAGGCGCTCCTGAGCACACAGAGTCTTCTGCTACAAGTGCAGTGAATTTTTTTTTTCCTTGTTATCTCGCCTTAATCTCCAAATTTTCAATCAAATTATGTTGAATATGTAACCATGGAAGGTTACATATTTAACATCATTTGAATGAAAAATTAAACTCTGACCTTATATCAAATATGTATATGTAAAGAATGCAGATAAGTCATGACACAAACTGTTAACTGCCAATCAAGTAGCCAATCAAATGAACCCAAAGAAGTTATCTTAAAATATAAACTCTTATGGGTTCATTTTCTTCAGTGTCAGCAATGAACATCACACAAACATATACTGTACATTCCTGTAGTATAATTTTATTTTTTGCTACTTTTAATTAAATTGCATAGAACAACTATAACACAAACTCTTTTCCCCTGGCTTAATGAAGTATTCTGATTCTGACAGAATAACTGCGTAAGGGGATTGTTACATCATCCGAATGGCTGTTCAGAGTCCACTGGTGCATCATGTCAGCATTTGAAACCAGACTGATCCTGCATTCAGCGCTCGCGCTCCGTGCTCTTGGATGATTTGTCTGTTTAGGCAGAGCTCCCATTGCCAGGTATCTGCTATTAAAGGTGGACTGTGAACTTGGCTTGTCAGTGTTTCCAGTTATCGGTGAGTGATCTCTGTAGACTTCTATCCTCTGACACACAGAGGGAGGATCTGACAAAGTCTGGCTATTAAAGCTAGTTCCGCCGCTCCTGTAGTAGACAGCTAGCCTTGTTAAAAAGCCCGAAACTGACCTCAGCTATTGGACGCAGGTCTGCCTCGTCCATCTCCATTCTCACTCTCATTCCATTACTTTCAGTTGCGAAGGCGAGGCGTTTTCCTTTCACTCTCTCTCAGACAAAATGGGTCTCGACTAAAAAGACAACAGCTTCCAACCTCACGTCTGGTTCGCTCCATCTCTAATTTAGAAGCTAAGTCAAGCCTGTCAAGTTGGCAAATACAAAATGCCTTTGCTAAGTGGCCATCAGTTATGCGTACAAGACTGCTGCACATGTGGGCCAAGTCCAAATTGGACTGTAGTTATGGACCAGTGCAAAAAGAAAAACTTTACATGCATTTAGTAAGCTTGTTCATCTTTTTTTTTTTTTTGAGACTGTCCAATGTGGATTTATGGTTCATTTCCATATAGGGCTTAAGGGGAAATTTAAGAACAGATACTGTATATTTGACTCCTAATACAATGGAACATCATTTATTTTACAGTACTGTTTGAATGCGAAACCCAACTTTAGAGTTTTATCTATACGAATTTGATTTACAAGGTGGATTCTCCAGTAAAGTTAAAATTTCACAAATAAAAAAAGGGTCCGGAAGAGAATATGTAAAGAAACAAACAAACAAAACTTATTTTCGGTTTTAATCTCATGTTTATTGTTCGTCAACATATTTGACGTGTTCTGAGTGATCTCTTCCTGACATGTGATAAAGTGTTTTAGCACCTCCCCTCTGGAGAACGACCAGCAGGAGATACAGTATTACCTCTAATACCTACTATCAGCATAATATTCAAATTCAAATTTTTAAAACTAGCAAACTAAAATAAGATACATTTAAATTAAATACATATTATTATCTTTGCAAAGCCACAGGGAACCGCAGCAGAGCGATGACAGAGCCACATGCGGGTCTGGAGTGTGAGGGTGGTGATGAATCCTCTTTGCTTCCACGCTCACACCCACAGCCTAAACACTTCTTGGCAGCATTTTTCTGAGTTTTGTTCGGTGTGACGGTGATGCTGACACTGCAATGTCCCGTGCACTTCTGATTTGAATCCGGCAGCCTTTTTATTGGCGACGACACAGACCACACGCTGACATTTCATTGGTACAAGTTATCTATAAGTTATCAAAACGCTCTATGAAAAAAACATTTATATGTCCAATTTTATTTTTTTAAAAATGATAAAAAAATTAAAAAATAAATAAACATATAGTTCAGCTTATGCCAGCGTTTTGGTAAAATTCTGACACCACGGCTTACGCTGCCTAAATTGTCAATGTGTGACAAGGGCCTTTATATGTCACAAGAAATTATCAAGGGATTTGATGTGTCGTCTACAAGAAGGGAAAAAAAAAGAAACCGCATCTGCCCTTTCAATCTTCCTTCTTGCATAACTTTTTTTTTTTACTTAAAACATACAGATGATGCTCTGTGGCCTTGTGCTCTCTGGTTTCCTCATCCTCAGGTGCTGGCAGTCGAAGCCCTTTTGGCTCCAAGGATTAAACTGTGGATTAACACATCACCCACATGCACACATAGACACACACACACACACACACACACCTTTACACACTGCCGGTGCAGAGAGTGGATTCACCCATGTCTTATTTTACAGTAGCTTTGTTCTGCAGCCTTGCACTGATAGACACTTCTTAAAAAAAAGTTTACAAGCAAAAGTTAAAGCCAGTCTGAAGAGGAACTAAACCGACTTCCCAAACTGGAATCATCAGAACATGCTGTCCTCTAACGACATTCAAATCTCATTTTAACTCCGTTTAGCGCCTACATAATTCCATCATTTATACTGCAACTAGCACATTGACCCTTAGTGTCATGGTTCTGCTCTTGCTGTGGCTCGGGCCACTCCCGCTCCCTCAAGGGATGACCCAATTTCTCATCAGTTCCACGCTGCATGGCTGCTCTGCATCAGCCATTAGTCTTCTATAAAGGGCCTGTGTAGACATCCTACAGCATGGGTTTATCTATTTTGTTTCTGTGGGCATTCTGTTACTTTCTCTTGGCGTTTCTGTTGCAACTCTGCAACCCAGACAATCTGTTTGAACCCTGTGGACTCTTGATTTGGACTCTGGCTGCCATTTTATCAGGTTTTGTGATCTTGTCCTGTTGTTTCATGTTTCTTATGTTCCTGGTGATTCTGTTTGTTTCATGTTCCATGTATTTAGTTAATAAATGTTCTATGTTCCTCATAAAAAAACCTGCACTGGAAGTTGCTAATCTCCCACCATTACACTTGAGGAAAGACGAGCTGACTTTGAGGAAAGACGAGCTGACTTTTAGGAAAAGATGTTCGTCTATATGTAGTCTATACTTTGTTATCCTTTCTTGGTATGTTTCACTGGTATTTTCAGTTGAACAATCAATGATCATTGTATGTCCATTTCTGCACATGAAATTTGATACCATCGTGAGCCTATTGTTTTTCTGTTGCCAGAAAACCCAGTTCAATAATGATTCTTTGGTTTTGTGCATAGTAACGTATTGCCTATTGTAGGCTACTGTATTCCAAACTTACCAATATCTCCCAAAAACTTGGTCCTATCGACTGGGTGGTTTCGTTGATAGGACCAATATCAATATTACATAAGTCTCTATTATCTATTAAGATTATATTATGTCAGATTCTGATTATCATTATTATGATTATTTATGCATGAGTGTTTTGTCTGTACAACTTTTTAGTGAAAACTGCATTAACAAATTGCACTTTGTGTCCAAGTTATTAGGAAAAACATCCTAGAAAATTGTCCTGATTTAATCAACTAATTCACAACTTAACATAAGTTAATTCATAACAATGACCACACTGCAGTGACATTTCGGCAATAATGGGTAGAGGAGATAAATATAAATATAAGGGCCATCTATAGACATGATGTATATCATTTTCTGGGGAATAACTATGATCGCTCTTAAATTTGTAGTAATTATACGTAATAATTAGCACAAAATACACTGAAGTAATATAGATTGAACATACAAAAGTGCATTTAATGTTAAATGGCATATTTGTACCATTCTGTGAGTTACACTTTTTTTTTAAAAAGCAAGAGTGAAAATCATTTTGGGGGATTGAGGGTCTGCCATCTGTTATTGTCTTATTTATTCAGAGGGAAAAAAGGCAAACGTTTTCATTTTTATTTATACATTCCTGTGTGGGTGGGTCACACCATATGACCATACCATGTGAAAGTGAAACTTAAGACCCTTTACCAATTCCTCCACTGTTGCACGCCTCATTTTTCTTTTCCTACATGCAGAAACTTTTATTTGAGGTGGCTGGATGATTGTGCCCTCCCCCTCATACTTCCCACCCCACTCCGTAGAACTGGGCCTGGATGACACTGGGGTTTACTCTGCTGTTAGATTCACAAACGTTGGTACTAGTGTATCAAACAAATGTTCAATATTCCTGTAAGTTAATTAAATGTGTGGATAACCCATCAAACATTGGCATACTTCCGCTGTGCCGTGTGGTTCTATACCAATACAAATATCATACATAGATATTTCGCAGTGTACATGTGAAGTCTTCACGTATGCATAACGACGTTGGAGAATCATTAAACTGGCAGACAAACCATTCCATGGAATGGAATTCCAGGAGCTGGTTTACAAAACAAACTGATTTTAGATTCTCATCCTTAGACTTACACAACATCAGCCGATGTAACCTGACATACTGACCAAAGACTCTAAAAGTAAATGCTGCTAAGCTGAGAAAATGAATGTTTTGTGTTTTTTGTCAGAAAATCTAAACTGTATTTCTTGAGCTATAAGTGGGTACTGTTTTGACAGGTCATGCACACTATATACAGTATGAAACCACATCAAACCCATTCACCGTACATATATTGTTCTAAAGATAAACTCTTATCCTTAGCCATTAATCCACTCATCAAAGTAGCAACTACATCCTTCCTGGAGGTCAGGGTTAGACTAGATTACAGAATGAATAAGAGCATAATCCAATTTTCCAAATGTGTAAGAATAGCATTTAATTCATCAATCAATTAACTCTGAAATTTCCCAGAGTGGGACAAATAAAGGTATATCCAATCTAATCTAATAAAGGTAAGGATGGTTTTATCTCCTCTGCTACAACCAGGTACGGATTCAGAATAGCCCTCTGCCACTTCCTTAAGCACACACACCGCCACTCTGAGATGAGGATTAGAGGCATTACTACACAGTTTACCCAGGGGTAAGATCACCTGGTCTGGAGAATCCGTGCATGAGAGATCAAAACCGTGTTGGCGCCGTGGTAAATCGGAATCTAATGGGGCTTCTTATTCCTAAACTGCTGATAGCGGTGTCAGTCACTACAGATTACCCTGGAAATGGTGTATTAACCACCAGGGTGGCACACAATGAGGTGAGTGTGTAGCGTATGTGTGAATGAGGGGAAAAACCCAGAGCCTCCTGTTATCATGTGGTTTAAGAGCGGCGTGCAGGGCCTTGTGTGAATATGTGATCAGCAGGTGATCCTCTGCTCTGTGGAAACTATTACATATTCTATTCTGGAAAGAAAACCAGAAAAAATCACAGAGAAGTGACAATAAGGGTTCTTTATCAGTTTCAAACACAAATCATCATAATAAAAACATTTGCATCAGTTCAAGAAAAAAAATGTTGCACAAAAGTTACAGCAATTTCTGATATTTAATATGTAAATGCTACATAATGTGCGGGCAACAAAGGCATTGAAGGGAGGAATTTTACTTATAATGGTGTATTTTTCCTATTTTACCTGAGATAAAATAAATGAAAACTTCTTCCAACAATGATGTCAGGATGACTCACGTCTAAATCAAGCAGCAGTTAGCGATTTATGCCATATTCATTAATGTTGTTGACCATATATTAACTCTGCATAATTCAAGCATGAATTACAGCTGTGGCTCAGTTGGTAGAGCGGGTCTTCCAATGGTTGAAAGGTCGGTGTTTGAATCCTGGCTCCGACTGTCCACATGTCCAAGTGTCCTTGAGCAAGACACTCAACCCTAAATTGCTCCCAGTGGAGCCCGGCAGTGCCTTGCACGGCAGCAGCCGCCCACTGGGGTGTGAATGTATATGTGGATGGGTGAGTGTGAGGCCAATGTAAAGCACTTTCGGCACTAAAAATGGGTAGAAAAGCGCTATATGAGTGCAATACATTTACCATAATTTAAATGAGGATTTTTCATCAACTGTGACATTAAGACTCATTCATATAAGTGAAGACAACTTTTGAATAGGTGTCTACTGTAGTGACCACTATGCATGAAAGGGTTAATGTCTATACGCAGAGAGTTTGACAGCAGCAAAAAGCAGGGGTTGACTTCACTCTTGACTGTAAAGACTGTAAATTTTCCACTAAAAACATGCCAGTGTTCTGATATTCTGTAGTTTTTCTTGTATTATGAATGCACTGTACGGGCAAGAGGTCTTTTTTTCATGTGTTTGTTTTTATACAAGTACTTTAACAGAGAATGCTAATATTATGTGAAAAATGTTTGATTTATGTTTTCATTTTTTGGAATGAGATCGATTTTTGCAGTCTTTACAGCAACCAAGGCATTCACCAATTATTTTGTGAATCAATTATTGAACCAAGGCTCGTTCATTGCCGGCTTAAAACACAATAGAACCTGATAACATACTTCTATATAAACAAGCATGGTATCCCCCAAGGTTCAGTCCTAGGCCCCATTATGTCCTCCAACTACTGAGTCAATAATGCTTACTTTTAGCCAAGCTTTGTACAAAACTCACAAATAATAAAAAATAGTTGAAGAAGGACAGTGTGTGGAACATTGACAGAAAAGTGATAGTGAGGAGTTTCTGTAAGTTTCTGTAAAGTGAGTATTAAATAAATCATATAAAGTTTGCACTGGGTGTCATTTTATATGGACATATGGCTCAAACTAATGCCATCAAATGTCCTGACACACATATATTTGAATATTTTCTTGAATAAGTGTCTCCACGATAACAAACTCACAATGATATAATCATTTGAATTCACAGGTTAGTACTTCGCATATTTGTCACATTTATTTGTCACACCTTGTTAAGTAAAAAGCCTATACTGTGATCTCAAGATGGAGAATATGGTCAAATTCTCCTTTTCAAACATGAGGAGAGGAAAATGTGATATGCAAGTATTGTGAATGTTGAACATGTTTGAAAAAATAAATCTATCTAACTTGCGAGAATGGGGTGGACTTTAGACACATTTTGTAACATTTAATAAAGCAAAACCAAACTCTTAAATATTTTATTCTATCAGCCACAAACACGCATGGTAGCAACGTCAGTCGTAATTGCCTGACGTTGTCACTACCTGACAGTTTGGAATTTGAAAATAACACCTATGGTAGAGTGGACCCAACAGCATTTGACCAGGTGCTTATCAATAATTCAGCACTGACCAGCCGTGATCCAATTTAGCATTGGTGGGACAGGAAGTGGAATTTTTGTATGTCTGGGTCCTCGTCATGAGTGACAGGTGAAGACGGGAGCATTGATAATAACCCAGCTGATGACAGTTAGTTGCAGATAATGAATAAAAGAACATGAGCAGGAGTATATGGGGACACAATTCATAGGTTGGTTGACCTCCCACTTACACTTCGGAGTTCAGATATTAAATACATCTACACTAGAACAACTGCTGACCAGAGCTAAAAATCATCATTAGCAGTTGTTTTGTTCTGTGTACACGAGAGCATTATGTGTTACCTGTTTTCTTCTTTTCGGCAGACAGTTTCGGCCGGCATCTGCGGCCTTCCTCAGAGCATCATGTGACCTGGCACTCAGCGATGACGGAGAACCCTGACGGTCGGTGGCTTCTTAAGCTTAGGGTTAGCTTCAGGGCTAGTCAGTCACTTGATAAAGGATGCAGGAGTGTCACAACACACGACGCTTCGAGGAAGGCTGCAGAAGCCAGACGATACTGCAGAAAAGAGGTAACGCCCAGTGCTCTTTATTGCCATGTACAGAGAACAAAACAGCTGCTAATTAATAAGAGTACAGCAACAAGAACCTAAATGAAAGAAAATTCATCATTATTTACTTTACAAAACAAAGTATTATGTTGAGCACGTCATCCAGACTAGAACAGTCACAATAATGACAGTTTAGCGAACTATTAATTGATTCTTTTATTCTGTCTATTGTGTGCCACTATATTGACAATGCCATCACAGTCATCAAATAATTTCAAAACGCTTAACGTCAGCAGTCACAAATTTGCACCAAACCATTTCTATTAAAGAATAGGTTGAGATATCATACGTATTACCTCAACACTGTTTCATACATGGCCAATACATACCTAGTCAAGACACAGAAAACAATTTTATGGCAACAAAACATCTTCATCTCCTGAAATGGAACATCAGTTTGTTTGGGGGTTTTTTATTACTATTGTCCATCATGCCTGTTGTCGCACCTACATTTCTATCTATTTTATGTGCTACAGTCAAATCTCCACTTAACTTAGCACCTACTCGAAAAGAAAAACAAAAAATACATTTTTAATATACTCACTACGATACTATACTAATATACTTATACCAACTATCTGAATTCAGGCATTAAGGGTTAATTACAAGCCTATTAAACTTGGATCAATTAATGGCTTTTAGTAGAACTACAACTTCCCCATATGTGTACTGTGAGTTACATAATGTATGCTGAACAGAACCAAGCTCTACTAATGAGTTAAACCTCACTGAGTGCATGTTTACTTGTTTCTTGGCCAGTTTGGTTCATTTTTGCCCATGTGTACACTTGTTGAAGATATGCAACCAAGCCTCAAACCACCGAATCACAGCTAGAGCTGTCAAATACAGAGTCTATACACTGTCAAAACAGCCGACTTGTAGGATTGTTTGTGTCTTTACCCAGGGATACCGGTCTGAGCTAAACTTTTATGTCGCTAACCAGCCTCGTTACTGCTGTGACACAAAATTTTAACAGCGAGTCAAGGTCTGGTCTCAACTGTGAGCTGCAGCTGGGTGTTTTATACACTGCAGTTGCAATAATTAGCTACCTTTTCCCCGACTGTGGCTCATTACAAGTCCACAGTGATACGCAGGGATTGGGAAATAGGGCATTGTTAAACTCTGCTTAATTAAAGCAGCCAATTAAAACACTTATCACATTAGTCAGGTTTGCTCTGGAGAATGTATACATTTAACTGGTTAAAACATGAGAAAAAGAGCAGATCACTATCACTGCTCATTAGTCCGGTGCGCGCATGTGTGAGTTGGCGGGCGTGCGCCTCAAGCTCAGGGGAATAATAACGTACTAACTTTTAGAGCTGCAAATTAGTTTGTGTGTGTATGTGCGTCAGGGAATTTGTGTATCTCACCTCACAGTTTCTTCAGTCTTGGCGGCAGCTCGATGAAACTGTTCTTTGCTCTGGTCGTATTGTTCCCGATTCTACAGACATGCACAAACACAAAAGCAAAAAGGCAAACACAGACAGAAAGCATTAGTTACCCTTTGGTGAGTTTTTAATGTTTGCTTTTGTGCATCTTGTTTGTGTCTGTATGCTATGTAAGTGTGTTTCTTTATTCCATGGAGTTCAAGTTGTGCCATGTAAAAACGTCACTGTCTAGGCTGTTGGCGGATAAAGGTGAAGTCATGAAAAGAAGTGTCGTGGATGCTGTAAAACCGTCATTACACAGGGACTTGTTGACTGTTTAGAAAGTAAATAGCATCCCTCTGTTTTCGTCCATTATACCTCAATAATCCTGGAAAACTTCCACCATGACCTCAACGTGGCTCAGTTACAGAAGAAGGACATTCATCACTGATTTATCCACTTTGTCTTCGTTTTCCCAACCACGCTGCCCTTCACTACACATCATCTTAACTCACAGGGTAGATTGTATATATACATGCACATATTATACTTCCACCAAGAAGGTTATGTAATCACC
>JAPTHA010000027.1:18513596-18533071 GCA_029814585.1 Gymnapogon annona
GTGTGTGTGTGTGTGTGTGTGTGTGTGTGTGTGTGTGTGTGTGTGTGTGTGTGTGTGCGCGTGTGTGTGTGTGTATGTTTAGCGTGCAGATATTTCTGGTGCTACATGGAGGCCTCTGCTGACAGCATGTCAAGCAACCTGTCAGACTTCGAGGAGGATTATTATCTCCTTCTGTACGCTCTATTTCCACCTGCTTCAAACTATACTCTGCTATGACAAGAGTGTGTGAGTGTGTGTGTCCATGTGTGTGTGTAAGTCTATGTGATACTGTGATTGAGAAAGTAACAGAAAAAGAGGTTTATTTTTAACTAAATATAGCTATTTACATCTTCTGGTCACATATGAAATAAAGTCTTTTTTGGTTTGTTTATGTAAACATATCCTGCTTTCAGGAATCTCGACTTGACCGACTGTAGACACCAGTATATTCATAGTGTTCACAATTATTAGGCAAGTTGTATTTTTAAGGATTAATGTTATTAATGCATAAAGACCCACACACCCACTGCTGATCAAAAGTCTCTACGGATCTAAAATGTTTCATAACTTCTGATCCATTAAATCATTACATGAAATAATTGGTGTCAAATACAGTTCTTCATCTTTTCATGGTCATCAGATATGACCCACTTGGACATTCAGAGACTATGTAGTTACCATGGAAACAGTCATCTTCTATAACATTGATTCAGAAGTAAAACCCATGAAGCTGAATCAATGACAGTGGATGGAGATACTTGTTTTAGTTTTGTTCTTCAGTTATAAATATCTTTGCTGAAAAAGTTTTCTCTCTTTTGATGGAGAAATATACATGATTTACACAAAAAAAAATAAAAATAAAGTGGATAATATTAGAATACATGGCATTAAATAACTTGAACATAAATAAAATGTATTTTTGAACTACCACCAAAGTACCACTGGGTCTTTAGGGGTTCATGTAATGAACAACTACGATACTCGCAGTAAATTTAAAAATGTTAGTAAACCTGCAACCCCAAAAATTCAGACAGTAAACGTGAAGCTTTGGGAGAATATCTTGTACTGTTGGATCTGCTTAGTGTTAGCTTAGCGCTGCCGGGTTTGTCACCCTGGTCTGTTGTTTTGTGTCAGACTGTTAGAATGGTTTACATATATAACAATTTAAGTCCTTGTTGTTTGGATTATGTTCTGCTGTCCAAAAATTAGTTTTGTTGAGCTTTTAGCTGATTGTCTTCTGGATGTATCACATGTGTGTATTAGTCTAAGTATTGTGTTGCATCAATGTTGCAACATGGCAACTCAGACAGAACAGGGTTTAAGAGGATCTTCATATCACAATATACAGTAAGCCTGTACAATTCTACAGTATAATCACATTAGGTAGAAAATCTAAAAGCTCTAGTGTATGCTGTTCCTCTGGATTGTACGAGAATAAGCAGAAAGAGCTACAGTGTTCAAATGAAAAAATGTTGTGTTTTTTCATACTAGTTTAAATGTGTGTACACAGGTCCAAATGACAAGTAACATGATAACATTTAAAAACTAACTGCCTCAGATCACTGAATTAACTGGGTGTTGACATCATGTAACACTTCCTTAAAAGTTTCTCAAATATTTTCTCTAACATTTGTTTCTGCAGATCCTCATATATTGTGCCCTTTTGTTTGCCAATTCCATGTTATAGATTGTTTGGTTTTTCTGGGGTTCATAAACTTTAAGGTCAAATCCAAGCACTTTCAAGCAATTTACTTTTTTGACATGTAGTTTGATTTTTCAAAACGTATTACCTCTCTGTTAGTAGTTGTGGCACAGTTCATATTAAAAAATAAATTAGATCAAAGAGAACATAACTCTAACCCACTTAAATTAAAATTCAAAATTTCACCTTGAAAACAAATATTGAAATTCAAGTACTGTCAAGGATTTCAAGCACCTGTACAAACCCTGGTTTTTATCAGTTCAGTGAGCGTTGCAGTTTCCATACATGCACACAATCTTAAAGTAACCTTTCCATCTTAGCCCAGTGTAATTTTTTTTGTTTTGTTCAGATTTTTTATTGTTTTCACTCGGATTACTTAACATACAAAATTAAAATGCAAATGTAACCAACTGTATAGAAGCCCCTCTAACAAGCATTTGAGACTAGACTTATTCTTTAACGTTACAGCAGTCAAGTCTGAAACTAGGCTGTCAAAGTTCAGTTGTGAAAGTGTGCTACTCTTTATTCGAGTAAAAAAAAAAAAAACAACCGAACTGACAACCAAACAGTGATCCAGTTTGTCAACACTGACAGATTAGACCCTCCTCAATTCCCAACTCACACTGGCACATTCTCAGTATGTTAATGCAAAGGGTGAGATAACACTGACGAAACCCGCTCCGTTTAATTTAACTCATTTTTGATTCAATTCATCTGAGCAGTTGGAGAAAGTGTCAAGAGCGTTTTGAGCAGTCAAACAAACCCATACTATGGCATTATGGGCCTTCAAGCAGAATCTGCAAACAGCCGAAGCCCTGCAGAGACGCACACACTCATATACTGTATGTATATGTGCAGTACACGTGCATCTGAATAAACAACAGGCATGGACACACACGCACACACAAATCGCCCTCTCTGTCTGTGGCTGAATGCGTGTTTCTCTATCACACACCCACACACACAGAGGTCTGCCTATAAACATCCTAAGCTCAACGGCAAACACAGCTTGTGCCACCCGTATGCCAGTCTGCCAGTCTGTACTCCCTATGCAAACCCAGCCTGTTAGTAATGAGAAGAGTACAAATAACCAGGCATCTGACACAAGACCTGCGTGTGGGGTCCAAATGTATGTACAGCCCAGTGGTGGATGTAATAAATGTTTATTTATGTTTGCTGAAGTTAATTAAAATACACACTGTCTTGAAAGGTTACGTGTCCGTCGCAAATATCACTGTCAAACCTTTGTGTTATTTTTCATTCCCCTTCATTCTGATTTATTGTTATTAGATGTCGTTTAAAACCAGTAGTCTTTCATAGAGTGCGCTGCTGACTTGGCCAGGTCGGCCTTTAAAAGAGATCTCGAACTCAAAGGGACTTAATCTGGTTGAATAAAGGGGATGTGGGATGAGACAATACCATTAACCAATCAGAATCCTGAAAAGAATCACCACAAAACCTACCTTCTTTTACTTCATACATCTGACGTAAATGTATTTCTATTGAAAACGTTGATGCCCGTCTGAGATCGCCATTTCCCTCTGTTTACACGCAAATGCAAAAACAGACTTTTGCTGAAATCTCCATTTTCAGTTACACTTTTAGAAACCCTTCTTTTTGGTAGGCGTGGCCAGCGTTGTTGTGTAAATGATAAGGAGAAATGCAGAGAAACATCAAACTTTTGCCAGATATCAGGCTAGATGTAAACATAAGACACATACCTGTGCAGTGGATGCACCCAAGTATAAAGTGATCATAGAGGCCTTAAGGGCATCTTTAAACCCGACTCGGGTCTGCACTTTCAGACTTCCCTGCGTGATCTGACATTTGCAGGGGTCTTTGGTGGTCTTGGCCCAGATCAGACTAAAACCATGGTTTTGTGTATATGGAGCGTGAAGACACTTTTTGGATAGTCAATGGTTACGGTCCAATGGAAAGACTCTGTAAGGCTGTGGATGCCAAAAAGCAAAAGAAGAAGAAAATAAAGGCAGATGCAGCGCATGTCAACGGTGACAGGAAGAAGCATTAGTCGACTCCTCTGTGAAACCAGAACTAACATCAAATGTGTACAAGGCACCACAAACGTGAACCTCAGTTTGAACTTTCAGGTGCTGAAACACCGTAAAAGACATTTCACACCAGTATGACATGAAAACTCTCCCTGATAACCATCCATACGGGGTTGGTCTAAGTATCTGCACTGCATCGGAAACAAAATAGGAAATGGACTCAAACTGTAGCAACAGTGGAAGTGGAAAAAGAATGGAAACACGGCGATTATCCAAAGGAGATCCAGCTGATGCGAGGTCTGTCACTCCAGGTGACATTCTCAGACATTCTCACATTCTCTGCGGGAGGTTTATTAACCACAACACCAATGGTGAGTTAGTGCTGCTGCAGTAACATCACGTTTGTGTCAGTGGTGTGTTTAACAGAGCAGTGAAGATGAAAGAAACTGCAATGGAGGAGAGTCTAATAATTCATATGATCAGAGGATTTCAATGGTAAAAAAATTATATTATGGAATGCAGAGGGCAAAGATCTGGACATATATTGATCCAGGAAAACCAAAATTACATGTACACATTGGGTGTTGTGGTTAGTCGTTCTGGATCACAGTTAACCCATGAAGACCGCATCCACTGGCAAACAAAATCATTCACTCTTTTAAAAATGTTTAATACCTGTTGATCCACTAAATTTATCTTCTCATCTTTTCATCATCATCAGACATGACCCACTTGGATGTTCACAGGCTCTGTAGTTACCGTGGAAACACCGCCATCTTCAATAACACAATTCACCAGTAAAACCCATGACAGTGGCTGAAGGCACTTGGTTTATGTTCAGTTGGCAAGACAATTTATTTAAAAATAATATCTTCATCTTCATTTTTCTCCATTTCAGAATTTAGTCAGAGCTTCAATGAAAATCTGTAAAATCAGTATATCAACCATAAAAAAATAACCGATTTGTACTTATACAGTTATGTATAACTGATTTGTATAATACGGAGCATAATATTATCAGTAAATGGAGATAAATCACAGGGTAAGTGTGGAGGAAAATAGAATTGGAAACTGCCGCAAAGGAGCACTGTGTTTATGGGTTCAAAGGTTCAATGTTTAATGGGAAAACTAAGTAAAAAAAAAAAAATGGTGTTTGAGTTTGACCTAATTACATGTACAAACTGTGAATACCTTAACTGACAAGGATCCGGAGTTTTTCCTTGATCAACTTCAGTGGCAGTTCATGCTAATAAAAGATTCTGTGTGTATTAGTAAAATGCGGAGACCGCATTCCCCTATGGTCATAATAAAGTGAGCTAATCTTAACTTTGAAATATTTAACCAATGAAAGCCCAAACAGCAAGAATTATTGACTGATCTGAAATGTTTAAAACCTTTTGATCCACTAATTCTATCAATACATATAAATATTTGATGTAAAATACAGTTTTTCATGTTCATCAGATAGATATGACCCATTTGGATGTTCAGAGGCTCTGTAGTTACCATGGAAACACTGTAATCTTCTACAACATTAATTCACCAGCAAAACAGTCTCCATCCAACTCCATGGATTTTACTGGTGTATCAAATGTTGTAGCAGATGACAGCGTTTCCATCGTAACTATGATGCCTCTGAACAACAACATGGGTCATATCTGATGAACATGAAAAGATGAGTAACTGTATTTTACACCATCAGTAGCTCAGGATCAATAGCTATTTCTCTTTTGCAGTAGATGATTGTGGTTGATGGTGGGTGTTTGGGTCTTTATGGGTTAAATTAGACCGTTTATGTGTCAAAAAATAATGACACTCTTTGAATCATACTGAAATATTCTAGTAATACTCGAGTGAGTCATGAAAAATGAGCCTCTAAAATTAATTTAACTGAAGGTGAGACAGATTTGTCGGCTACACTTTTAGTAAACGTCAATCTCTATTTGTATTGAAACCAGGGGGATAAATTAAGGAAAAAGCCAGTGTAAGACAGAGAAAAGTGACAAATGAATGGACCAATCCAGTGTACGTCCAAACAGATGGACAATACGAGGGGAAACTAGCATTGCAGAGACGGTGCTGTGACGGTCCAGTCCTGTCTGGTGTGAGTCCATCTGCTCTGCCCACTCCCACTGCTGGACAGACATACATTAACCATAGGAAATGCTGCGCAAGGCTTCCATTTTACACAAGGTTGTCTCTATTGAAAACCTGACGGATGCTTTTTCCAAAGAGTTTGTATAAAGGTTCGCGTGAAGCTGAGACTGGAGATGAACAGCTTCCGCCCCTTTTGTGCCAGTTAAATGTCAGACGGAGCGATGAAAGGGCTTCTAAGGGCTCTCTGGAGATGCTTCAGCCCGTTTACATCCATGTCTTTTTGAAACACATTTACCGACACCTGCAGTCCTGCATTTCCAACCAGTCTCACTGTTCGTTTCATCTCTTTCAGCTGTAATTAATTGTAATAGAGCAGCACCTTTCTGTTATTTTCTTCAAGAGTATTTCAACAGGTGACAAATACAGTAGAAATGTAAAACCGACAACTTGTCTTTTAGTTCAGAATCAGCTGAAACATCCACCGTGAATACATAAACAAGGCGGAACAAGCAATAGCTTGCCCTGGTACATGTTTGTTCACCCTTTCATAATATTTATGGTAGAAACATGAACCATACTTCATTTTGCAGAGAATAATGACGTATGATTGAAAAAAAATGTTTTAACTTAATTTTCTATATTTGTATTTCTTCATATAAGGGCAGAAAATAAAGGTTTTCCAAAATGTTTTAAGACAAACACAGCCATTTTGAATTTCCACCATGGGGATGGATAAAGTTCTATTCAATTCTATTATGATAAAGGAATGGACAGGCAAGCTTCAACTGTATATTCAACATATACATTGTATCTATAATACGGTTAAATACATCAATAAAGTAATATTTACCTCAGTTTCACTACGGTCATCTACATAACAGACATGAACAGAACATTGTATGTGTGCAATGCGAAAGAAAGCCTGTCAAAGACTCTGATGAAGTCTTTGTGTTTAATGTGCGTTAATATGAGTGTGTCGTCGTACCCTCCTCTCCAGTTGTGCCAGCTGTGCCTTGTAGAAGGCATCCAACGCTTTCAGCTGCAAGTCTTTCTTCTGTAGCTGCTGAGCCTGCAACAAACAGGCACAAACAGAGGTGGATTAAAAACCCTTTAATGCTGCGTTTTCTTAAACTACAGGCTATGAAATGACAACGGCTACATCCTCTGAAATAAGTAGGCTTTTTTGTGGTTTCATCTCATTATTGATGATGTAATTTCCCATCCACTATAAACATTATTCAAGCCACAGGTGGAACAATTACAAAAAATAAAAAGGGAATGACACGATGAAATATGAACAACCCCTGGTCTATACTCTATACTGGTCTATACTGGTGGTTGTTTTGTATTTTGGTTGATTGATAGCAGGTTACACAGCTACACCGTTTGTTGAAGTTTGTCTTAATCGTCTTTATAAAGTAAATAAAGAATAATAATGTGTTTGAGCCCAAGATGTTCACACTAATATTGGCTTCAGTTACAAGTTAAAAACCAACATTGGATGAAGAAGCCATAATTTCACCCACTGTGTCTAAACTATTTATAAACTTGAAAACTGTAAACTACGTAAACCATTTGGAAAGAATAGCACACGTCAAAACTGTTTTCTATACTTCTATTGGCCATTAAGTCTGACTAATACAGTGAATGTGGGCCGACACTCGCTTATCAGAGGATTAGGGTGAGAAACAAATGATGCAAATATAAACACATTTTATTGATTCATTGAGACTAGAATTATTCCTGGAAAAAAAGTGCCAGACTTGTTTCATTTCTAGATATTTTTTGTTTGTTTTTTAGCAAGGAATATTCAGCATTAAGGTGCATTACTCTCAACTACTATGTCTGAGTATGGAACTAAGTCATTACTCCATGAACTAAACACCCAGAATGAATAAAAGTAATTTATTCTGTGATTCTTTTGTTTGTTTGGGTATTAATAATGTGTACAATTTGCAGCTGCACCATTAGATATCAGTAAATATCACACAATTAACCTTAAATTCTTAGGGATAAACAAAAATACTTACGCAAAATACTATTTGCATAAATACACACAGATAAAAGAGCAAACCTGTTTTACATCAGGGGTATTTCTACCAAATGTCGCCATGCCAACAGTTAAAGCATCCGACAATATCAGAAAAAACTTCCAAAATGCTGCAAACAGCACCCAAGCAACATTACACCTCAAATTATACCTCCGACGATCTCTGGTTTCTTTTTCCATCACACACTAATTGCCAGGTTACAGGACAGTACATACTCATGCACTGTAATAAGGAGACAAACAGGCTCATTCACGTGTAAAGATGCATGAAGACGAATGAATAACAGACCATTACGCAGGTAGAAATCAAATAGACGAACAGAACATGACTAGTAGTGGGCAAGAAACACGGAAAGGACTGAAAGGAGGCGTTATGGATGGGAGAAATAAACCCATGTATCTGTTAGTAGTTGTCAGTTTTTCTCTTTAATTAGCATTGCGAGTCATTCATTAATTGTCTTCATTAATTCGAGGATTGCTTGTATGAGACAAAGAGGCAAACAGAAAGGAGCAGAAAAAAAGGAGATTATTGTAAAAACGTCATTCTCTGCAGCCAAAGAAAATATTGAAGGCACGGACAAAGAACGACCACGACAGATGAACTTATTGTATCAGTGATGTGAGATTGAGTTGTTGGCTGGTGAGGCATTGACTTCATCATAATCATCATAATGCCTGTTTACAAACATGTGAATCTACAGAGTGTCTTATTCACTATTTGATTGGCAGCAGTTAATGAGTTACGTTCAAAATCTCTCATGAGCTTTAATCACACACACAAACTGTAGCACAGAAAAACAGCACATTTCATTAAAAAAACATTACAGTAGTCGATGGACTAAACCTGTTTTACAATGGTTTGATGTATGACAATATTTTCACGGACCGGCCTTTAAATTGTGGCGGATAAATACAACAAAATAAAATGATACAGAAACATAGACAACCGAAGCAGAATCTGGACAAACGTCAAGACTGGATCAATGAGAGACGCAGAAGAGGCTCCGGTATAGATTTTCAAAATAAAACATCGTTCAGGCTGCGGAGGGAAAACTCAACAAGATGTTTGCACTTGACTCACCAACTCTATCTTACTGTGGCTACCTGAACACCTGGGCTCGCCAGGTGCTCATTGCTTCACTGTGCTTCACTGCTTTTATAACATTCTTTCTGCTTCAGAATGGTGCTCATTGTGGACTTTGCCATGTTGTACTCCTTGGGCGGGGTCCGAGAAACGCTCACCACCGTCATACTTTTGGATTAGTTCCTTTTTTAATTCAATAGTGGTACGCACATTTGTACGTTTCACACCACTAGTACTGTTAGACATTCTTCCAGGCTAAATATAATCCAAACAACGCGCACACACAAGTCGGAGCCGTCCAAATGTCCGGATTGTACGCAGACCATGTGACGGGTCGATCGGGTATCACTTGGATGTACAAAACCTGGAAGTGGAACTCGGGTCGAATAGAGCCGAGTTCCACTTCCGGGTTTTTGTTCGCTTGGGGATCATCGGGCATCACTCAGCTCTACTCAGCCAAACAAAAACCGGGAAGTTGAACTCCGCCGAGTGGCCCAGAAGTCTACTCGGCCGAGTTCCACTTCCAGGTTTTTGTTCGACTACCGAGTCGGGAAAATTTCGAACTTTTGGTTCGAGTAAAACGTTTGAGTACTGAGGTTTTACTGAGGTATTTGATTCGTAGATAATTTTTACATTTTTATGAAAATTCCCCTTAGGGGACTAATAAAGGTATCTAATCTAAATGCGAAAATTTAGTGATTTTGATTACATTACAAATTAAATGGTTAGATTAAATTATTACAATCTAAAATGGGCCAAGTTAAATTAAAGATTAGTACAGTATGTATAGTACAAATTACTGGTTAAATATAACCATTTATTTCTTTCATGCCTCACTTGCCTTCCCTGACTGCATGTCACTGTATTGTATCATGTAGCTACGAAACATAGGTGTATTTTGTTCTCGCTTACATAAACAAGACTGAGTGAAGACATTCTCGGATAAAAAGGACAAATGATCAAAATACTCCAAAAATATGAAAACGATGTCATGAAAAACACAGATGATACAGTGAGTCTTTTAAAAAGCTTTAAGCCTCAACATAACTTTCAAAATATTCATTCCTTTTTCAAATTTTAACATCTTAAAAGCCACAAGTTCTTCAGTAACACTTTTCTAAAGGAAAACGCCAAAAGATTGAATATGTAAAACATTTTATTATTTTGACACTTTAAACACTCACTGACTTTGATGCGGTTTTGTTAATTTTTCCTTTTTAAAAACTACCTTTCTGTAGATTTAAAAAAAAAAAAAGACGCATCAATGTATTACAATGGGTAGCGTGGGTTGATTTTTAAGCTCTTAAAATTGTAGTCATTTTAGCCTAAAAACTAATAGTAAAATCAAAAAGAGAGCTCTTTGTAAAACATGTATAGTACAGATATGGTCTGAATTTTCACACAATAATCATCATCACTGTAACTGGTACAGATACTGAGTAACAACATTGAAAAAGAAAATTTTGACTGTCATCTGGATTTTAAAAAATTACGGATTTTTTGAGGAAATAAGTTTGAAGTAATAAATTGTTAATAAGGTCTTGGAAAAAATATGGAAAACTCCTGTGCAGTCTCACATATTAGATTACATTAGATTAGATAGAACTTTATTTATCCCATTTATATAGTTGCTCCACTTAAACTATTCTCCATCCTGACTATGGTGACCAATGAGCCCTTCATTTTCATAGCGACAAAAAATGAAGGACCAAGAACTGCATATTTTACACACATTATGTAACACACAAACGTACAAACATCCCTTATTCACATCCACATCAATACAAATTACAGCTGCAAAAACTATCCTGAAGTCTTGGATCATGGATTTGTCTCATTCCTCACACTGAAGAATTCCTTTTATTTGCATTTAACTCAATGTATCGTCAATGCACCCAAAGTATAATATGAGTGAATATTTGCTTTATGTAACTTTATGCTGCTTGTGCATAGGGGACCCGGGTTCAATTCCAGGCATGAGCAACTAGTGAGTTGTGTCAGGAAGTAAAAACTCCTGCCAAATCAAAATTGAATTGGATTCGCTGTGGCGACCCCAGAAGGGAAAAAGCCAAAATAAATCATCATGCTGTTATAGTCATAAACTGCCATTTTAATGGTGTCCAACAGGGACATTGCAATCCCTAAGGTTTTGAGTGTTAGTATATTGATAACATTGTCTTTAGAACAATACAGTATATGCATAATGTAAATAATACATATATGTGTATAGAACCAATAACATAAGTAGATGATTCCTTTTTCTATTATCTGTTCACTCTTTTAATGTTTCTTTTTGTCTTATCTTATCTAACCTTACCTTGTGGCATTTAAGGTTGACATTGGAAAATTAAAAAAGACAGATCCTTATAAGAAGGTATTCCATTTTATTAACATACGCTAAACGACAAAAAAAGTAAAATATTAAATGTGAAAACAATGCCTAGAGGTGTACAAAGGTTTAAACAAAAAACAACTAAACTAAAAAGAAACTCAGCAGCAGTTGTTCGCTTTGTTTTTTATTCAGTTTCTTTTTCTTCAGGTTTACTAAATTATTTCAAAGGTCAAGGACTGACTACTTGAACAGTAATAGCAAACTACTGTGACCAGGTCTTTGACTTAGTTTCAACCTTTGTGCAGATGGATTGATTGATAAAGTGAAAGGGTTCGAATGAGTGAAGGGGTTAAAATGAAGCTTACCATCTCGTCTAAGTCATCTGCAGACTAGAGGAAAAAGGAAGGAAAATTAGAGCCTGAGAAGAATCCAACACAAGAAGACAAAGAGAAGCACAAACAATAAGAAAACACATCCTGCACAAAATGAATGCATCATACGGGGCCGTCCACATTCTATATGAATATGTGAGATAAAAGGATGAAACATTATTTGTGACATTTGACCCATTTATTATAGTCATATATGGAATCTGTGATTAACCTTCCTCGTATTCCCTGAGCTGGTCCACACCTTCAGACTTCTGTTCGGTGTTAATAAGGAGCCGATAAAGAAAAAGCAGATCCGCCCACGTCTTACAAGAACCTCTGTACTTTTTCTATAGGAAGAAAGACAACGCTTTTCACAAAAAAACAATTTGCTGAAACTTTTTCCTCCTGTGAAATGGGGGTGAAGCTTTGCAATGATTGCTTTTATTCATTTATTTATTTGGATCCCAAACGCTCAGAGATGCATGCAGAATAAACAGAAGTGGGTTGAGTTTCTCTTTCAGCCCTGCCCGTTACTGGATTCGTACTCTTTGACTTTTCTCCAACATTGAAACCTGATGCTATAAATACGGTCTGCAAAGTGACATGTGATTAGATCCATCAATCAATGCCAAACGGTGATCTGAGTGACAGCGATCCTGACACGTCTCTTGATGTTTTCACTGCAAAACAACTTTGAAAAATCATACTGTTAATGACTGGTATGTACACAAACACCTACGCCTTCCCATATGACTGACGACGTAAGACCATGGTTATTTGTTATATTGTTCAGAGGTTAAGCAGGGGCATTTTTACAGGCTTGTTTTTGCAGTTAAATGACGTAAGCCTCATAAACTCTGATCTCAAATGGGTTCAATGACAAAACACATGGGTGCTGTTGTGTTCAAGCGCACCTCCGAAATTCAAAAGTCTACACTACAATGGACCAAAACTGAGTTGATATTTTAATAATGCGTCCCTCGTTACACTGAATCTGATAATGCTTCATAAATGTTAAAGTACACTTCAAGGCTTAGCTGATGATTCCTTATCCTGCATCTTTCAGAAGTTACCAGAATACTCCTCCAATTATATCTGATGATAATCAGGGTGTGCACAAGTCGATTAGTCGCAAAGGTAAGCACTGTCTAATTCTATTTGGGGTGCATATGTTCAGTAAAGACCTATGTTAATACTTTTGTAATGGGTGGTGGGTGTTTGCTATTGACAAACTGATTTAACCCATAAAGACCCAGGGCTAGTATCATGGCAGCTTCCAAATGATTTTTCTTCTTTACATTGAGCATTTTGTTCCAAGTGAAAATCTTGTATTTTACTGTATTTAATTTGCTGACAATGCAGATGTTGATAAAAACTGAAAGAAAGAAAACCAAAGACAATGTGAGTTTTTCAGCAAATATGCAAATAACAGCGTAAGCCAAGTATGTCCATCCACTGTCATAGATTCAACTCCATGGGATTTACTGGTGAATTCATGTGGTAGAGGGTGATGGTGTATCCACGGTAACTATGGAGCCTTTGAATGTCCAGATCGGTCTTATCTGATGACCATGAAAATATGAATAACTGCTAAATAGCTGCTAAACACTGGTTTCACTGTTGGACGCTTATTGTGACACACACGACTCCTTTAGACTTTTAAGCTTTCACACAAACATCAAAAATATTTGTCACATGTCAGAAGGTATCATGACTAAAAGCATCGAAGCCATTAAGAGTTTGGCTTTTTGAATACTTTGGATTTTCCTTTAATGTTTCTCGTTAAAAGATTCCTTTGTTTGGTATAATGGATTTCAGCACAACCTTATCTGTGTGACATTACAGTTATTTTTTTCCATCTGACACGTTGTATTAAAACACTGAACCTGAAATCACACCAAGTGAAAAGTGAGAAGAGTGATATTGAAGAAAAAAAAATCCTTTTTTTATTACTCCCCAGCTGAAGGGTATGGTCATCTGTGTCAATGACATAACATTTGCTGAAGAATGCATTGAGATATGTGCACCAAATTCATAATGTAGAAGCATTTTGCCATGAAGCATAAGCCAAGCTGCATTTGTCCCCCAACATTTTCAATGTTCAATGAGTGGGCGGGCCGAGGACGCCAGTAGATGAAGATACAATAGTAAAAGAATTCTAATTAGTCATAGAAAGTTTATCTTAACTTGTCATTGCTGATGATAGGGATCATGTTAACTATCTTCTGTAAAGTAGGGTTGGTGTTAATAAGGAGCATACATCCATGTGGACTGTCTTCTGGTATCTGCACCCACTCGATAATCACCAACAGGAAATAGAACTTTACAATTCTTTAAGATCTCACCGTCTTCCTGTTTTTTTTGGCTTTTTTCCCATTTGGGCATTAAAAATCTGTTGTAAAGCAAGGACAAGTGAAATATTATTAGACATTGATCAGTTAAGTCTTACACTACTGTGTTAAAGCAAAAAGTAATGTTACTGTAGTGCATTACTTTTGTACATGTTACTCCAACACAGTTTATAGTTGTTATTACTATGTTATCTTACCGATTCAGCCCACTTGAGTTCACACTGACCTGTCTTAACATGGGTTTGACACCCCTGGGTCACATGCTACGTCGTAAGACAAAAACATCTGTGGTTAGTCCTGCTACAAATGTAACTAGAGCACACCTAGTTCATGGAACCCTTATTCTGACACCAGATGGGTGCGTTTGTCACATGGAACTCAACAGTTGAATAATGACTATAGCACACCAACCTGTACCTGAGACTGGCAGCTTGTCACACACTATCTGAACTCCAGTAATATGCCAAATCTTACACATCTGCTGCTCTTAGCAAATTAATGTCAATCAACGTTTGTAAAGGCACACATCCCAGCACAGTGACACTCACAACCACCATCCAGGCACATAAGCCTGACAAACAAAAAAATAAAAAAGAAAGAAAAAAAAACCCATAACAACTCCGCCTCCCCCTCCCCACTGACGTAAAGCCAGAGAGGACGATTCATCATAATTATCAGGGCTGCTGAACGCCAAATCAAATCACAGCCGATGGTCTGTGTTTCATAAACAGACCTTAACTGAGCAGAGACAAAGAGCCAGCGAGGTTTTGATGAGAGATGTTGCTACAGTCAGGTGAGCGCTACAGCTGCTGCATGCTAATGAAAGTGGGAATGAGCTCCTGAAACTGTTGGTGTGTTAATTTTATATGTTAGACAAGTATCTGTTTGGCGAGGATTAAGCAGAAACAGAATGAACCAATTTTTTTTTCTAATCCTCTCCTTTCTATCGGTGCCTCTTTATGTTGGTCCTGTTTTAATTTGCAGTTGGAGATGACACCCTGCAAGTGAATCAGATGAGTCCCCTGGTGTGTCCCCCTCCCCACCCCGCCCCCCCCGAAGGGACCCGGGAGTCTACAGTAGATAACAGCCAGCCAGGCGTGACTTCACACACATATGCACACACTGTTAAACACAAGGTCTGCAGCAGTAGACAGTCACAGTTCATATATGGGATGAGTTGAGTAAGAAGTGGCCCATAATGACTCTGATGCACAGGAGTGGGTGTCCTTGCATGTATTCTGAACAGACAGAATTGCCAGTAACAGAACTATGGTATATTTTGTTCTGAGGTACTTCATGGTCTGTAATTTGTCCAATGTAAAGACTGAACTCCTGTATCGGATGTACATGTATTTACAGAGTATGTTCAGAGGTTTAACATATGGATAAAAAGGAAATATTTATGTCTATGTTTCAGTCCGTTGTTCAGAATTATTTCAGGTATTATGGACGAAAGTATTGGGATACATTTAATTCAGCTGTTTGTTTTTTAACAGGGTTCTGGGATACAAAACAATAATGAGAAATGTTATAATACAGTTTTATATTGTGATGAAAATAACCCTGCAAAGGATAAAGCCGGCTTGGAAGATGAATGAATGAATGAATGAATATTATATTGATTATTAATATTCACGTTAAAACATAACATGATCATGAACTTACTGTATTAGCTACTGTACTATGTACCCCCCATGTTTTTGTCCTTACACTTTATAAACATAAATAGTTCCTTAAACTTTAATGGGAGATTTGTCTTTCTTGTTTGTCTTGTTTTCTTAGCTGGGGCTCACATCGTTTCAATTCCTTTTTTGTCACTTCCACGTTAAAGGGACTGTACAGAATAATACAAAACAGTATTTATATGAATCTGCGAATCATAAACAGCAATAACTGTAAAATGTACATAACGGAAAGAATATAAGCATGTTTTCAACAAGACTGCCATTTGATCAACGAAAAGAGTCATTGTCGAGAGGAGAACAACCTGAACTGTAAAGAAATAACAAAATCAGGGAAACGTCTAGAAACATTGTTGAGAGCTACAGTGTGCTTTACTCACTGCAGAGAAGTTGTCCTACAGATAATGAAAGGCATGACAGTGTTCTCCTTTGAGCGGCTTTGTTTCGGATAAGGTTTTCAATGGCTTTAACTCTGACAAATGGTGTGAGAACAGAACATTTGTTCATTTTAGACGTATTTTTCCCCCACTGCCAATACAGTTCCAACACCATCAACTTCTTGCCTACATGAGCTGGAACACAAAAGAAACCGTATGTAATGAGAAGCCCGATAACTAAAGTAGAATAAGATTACAGGCTCATTAAGCATCCAGCCTTTAGAAATACACAAAATACTAACTGTTAACATGATGAAAGGGGATTTCGTTTTACTGCGAAAGATGGATTTTTTTTCTTTCAGGAGAAAAAAAACACTAATAGATACAGGTTTAAAAGAATCTTTAAGATAAAAAAAAAGCGACAATGTAGGATGAGAAAGACTAAGAAAGATTAAAGAAAAGGATGCAAACGCAGCTCACCGCGATAAATATCAGTAGGAGAGAAATCAACAACCGTATGAGAGGGAGTTCAGAAACACACAACGAATACAAACAATGGAGAAATAAACAGCAGTTATTAAGAAGGCTCCTAATTGAACACAGCAGCTGCTAGCGATATGCTAACCGACAGATTAGCTTACAGATTTGTTATCGTACATTCCAGCTCCAGGCACAGTGTGCATATAAATTAATTCAGCACACAGCTAGGAGGGTGAATCATCTATTTAGAAGGTGCAAACAAAGAAGAAGTATGTGCAAGAGTCAATGAGGAAAAGATGAGCTAAAAGCGATGACGACAAGCTGAAGGAAAGGGCAGAAGGAAACTCAACAAATTAACATAACTGTACAAAACCAACAATAGAACAGAATATAATAATAAAACAATACAATAGAGGTGAAATGATTAATTGACTCAAGTCGTTTCTAAGGTATTATTCACCTACAATTTTCCTGACTCAAAGCTTTGTTATGTTAATTTGGCCTCATCGGTTTGGCTGTTGAGTTTCACACAGATGCTTAAAAATATATAGGATTTTTTTTTTTTAAAAAAAACCTAACTTTATGTTGAAATAGTAACAACAACAGTATACATTTTTTTAATATAAAAAAAATCTATAGATATAAGTAACAACAGTCAAATGACATCTACAAACAACGTGGACTGCAGTCTACAACACACGGATCCCTTTTATACTGTTATTACTGTTATTTCTACATATTTTTTATATATTTTTGTATAGTACGGTGATTGTGTTTGTTGTTGAAGCTGGTTCTAAAACAAAGGACAACTTCTCTCATATTTTCACTCTCTTTCTACCTCAAATAATTATTAGAAGAAAATAACTGATTGCTTAATCAATAACTGCAGCTTTACGGGGAAGTGAAAAAAGTAGATAATAAAATACCATAATTAATCCTTTCAAAGGAAATATTTAGATGTTACAAATAATAATAATAATAATAATTAGTCAAATGTGTTTAAAGGAAAGTCAGTTTTTGGTGCTGCAGCTCTTATCTGTTGCATCTGCACTATAATGTGGGTGTGAGGGTTGAGCTGCATGAGAAACAGATGGATGAGCTGTGAGCCGCCGGGGCTGATGGGTAGACGCCACAGTGAAGTCAGCTGTAGGTCCAGAGGGAGCAGAGGGAACACATGAAGAGAGCATCTGAGGGCAACACACGCATGTCAATAGTCCTGTGGGTCATCAACACATAGCGCCAACATGTAACACCAATGTTTGGGTTTATATGTCCAGCTACAGACACACACACACACACACACACACACACACACACACACAAATGCAAATAATACACATGCACCCCAGCTACCCTGTGGGCAGTGTGTGTGTTACTATCTGATAGTAGCAGCAGGCTGTTGGCCCATTCTCTCCATTTTACCCCCTCTATTTACTCTGCTATGTTTATTTAACACATAGCTCCCGGCGAGGTAATAAATTAGCACTTGGTAATAATCTGATAATTAGACTCGGGCAGAGACACAGAGGTCTTGTTGGGATTTTGAAGGTTTGAACAAGTTCTATGTACCATTATCAATGCAATTTAACACAAATTTTACATTTATATTGATGTTTAGCCGTGAGCATCTACAGTTTTACCTCTAAATTTTGGTTTTTGAAATGCTGTAGATCCAACACTATCCGTAGGTCATATAAGCTGTTAATTAGCAAGATCCATGTTTACACAGAGATCTCTAGGAAAAAAGGTGAGATGGCGACCCCACCTTTTTTCCGCCGGTCACTGATTTGTATAGCCAAGCCTAAAGGAGTAACAGAGGTGAGACTGGAGGGACGTTTTACACTGTAGACCTGCATTCCAGAATCAAAGGAGCGGAGCTACATCGCTGCATAGAGTGTGATGTATAACTTCCGTGATGGAAATACTCAGAGGATAGTGCTGTTGGCTCTAAAACGACAACTTCCAAATCTTTCATCGTTCCACAAACGTTAGCATCTGATGGAGTCATCTGCCCGAAGTAACTACAGCTGGCAGGTGTTTCAGTCTCTTCAGTTCCATATCTTTCTGGTCGCATTGATATGTGTATTTACTTTACATGGCCCACGCTAATTTTTAAGGTTTTTTGTTTTTGTTTTTTTGGGGTTGCTGACATAATACGTGATTCAATCATCACACCTTGGTTGCTGAACGAGAGGTGTTCCTTTTACACTGCACTCCCAAATCATGACTCCACCTTTATCAGTTCCTACCTTCAGAGGAGTTACAGACGTGGAACCAAATGTTCCACCACTTCATTTACACAGACGTCGCTCGGGAATAATGGTGAAATATTCTCATAACAGAAGTGCTGTGTACAAGGGGCTATTGTTAGTGTGAAGTGGCTCCTGCTGGGACTAAACCCCATGTGAGGACAATGCACTATTTTACTCAAATAGTAGGGCTAAGCAAGTTAACATGTTATTATAGTGTTAATGTATTCATTTATCAATGCAGACAATCTTTTTATCGCACGTTAATGCACTTTTATTATAACTCATTATTTTGAAAGTCTCCCACTGTGAATACACTTAAGCAAACTATAGGTCACGGGCAGAATGGGATGTTGTTCTATATCGGTTTGACAATCGACGTCATCATGCGTTTCAACCAATGAGAATATTCGGGGTGGGCTTAAGACTCCTGTCAGTCACCCACAACCAGAAATGGATAGTGATTTCCATTTTAAACGTCTTCCAGTTAGTGGAATTGATAAGACCAAAGTTTTTTGTTTTGTTTTTTTTAATATTTTATTTTTTTATTTTCCATTACACAACAACATTACATCACACAACAATCATCAGGCCACGCCCCCCACCCAAATTGACAAGGCCAGAGGCGTCAGCCAAAACAAAACTCAAACAAAACCAAACGGCGTGAGACAAGACAAGACAAAACAGAGACCAGACAAGACAGAGACAAGAC
>JAPTHA010000027.1:18543880-18554801 GCA_029814585.1 Gymnapogon annona
GACAAAGTAACATTGTCAACAGTACTATAAACAGTGAAAATACTGCACATCAGTGTAAACAGTACTATAAACAGTGATACTACTATATATCAGTGTAAACAGTACTATAAAACAGTGAAAGTAAGATATATCAGTGTAGACGCCATATACACAGTAACCAGTACTATAAACAGCACTACAACCAGTGGACGCGCCACGTATCAATGTAAACAGTCCTATAAACAGTGCTGTTTGTCAGGAAAACAGGTTTTACTCATTAAATGTTCTGAATGTCTGAATCTGCAGGTGAAAAAACTGTCAATCACACAAATCAATCAAAGGCCAACATAGAAGACTTGAAAGCTCTTCACTAGCTGTAAAATCTCATTTACAGGAATTATTTACAGAACTTGCTTGAGGATTTAGCAACCTCCCAAATGAGACGTATTTTCCATGGGGTCATTCTGTTCTTTCTCCTCTATCTTGTTTTCTCTAAGACACATACCAGTCATCCCTCTTTAAATTACTTCTTCATTACAAAGAGAGTAAATTAGTGAAAACTGTGATTCCTGCAGTTTCAGCCTTTGATTGAACAGTGGTCTACAAGTAAAATACTTCCAGAATAAAAAGTCAAAAATGCTGGTTGGCTGAAGTTTCCAATATACAATCTTGGGTTAAGATGTGAAATTTAACAATTAACTAGAGAATGGGTTTTACTCCAAAGGAATATTTGTCTCAGATCTACTTTAAAAAACTGTTTGGACATGACAATGCATTCGCTTTATACAGGTTCTATCCATCCATTCATCCATCTCCCACTGCTTATCCAGGGCGGGGTTAGCAGTCTAAGCAGAGATGCCCAGACTTCCCTCTCCCTAAACACTTCCTCCAGTTCTTCCAGAGTGACCTGAGGCATTCTGAGGCCAACCGAGAGACATTGTTCCTCCAGCGTGTCCTGGGTCTCCCCTGGGGCCTCCTCCTGGAGGGACATGTGCAACACACCTCCGTAGAGAGCATCCGGAAGGCATCTGAAACAGATGCCCAAGCCACTTCAGCTGACTCCTCTTTATGTAGAGGAGCAACAGCTCTACCCTAAGCTCCTCCCAGGTGACCAAGGTCCTCACCCTATCTTTAACAGTGCACCCACCCACCCCGTAGAGGAAACTCATTTCAGCCGCTTGTAGTGGGATCTTGTTCTTTCAGTCATGATCCAAGGATCACGACCATAGGTGAGAGTAGGAACGAAGATCGACTGGTAAATCAGAGAAGGTTCTATTTGGTATGTGAATCTATTTTCATTTTCGTTTATTTAACCAGGTGAAAACTCAGTGAAATTTAAAACCTCTTTTTCAAGAGTGACCTGGCCAAGACGGCAGCACAAAACCAGTCACACCAAAGACACAAATAAAATACAATTACACACTACAGACAAACAGGAGAGGGCATAATTATAGAGTACAAGTACAAGATTCAGTCATATCACATGTCATAAGCTTGAAAACATCAGCAAACCAGCACTTTTGTTGTTTGTTTTCCAATTAATCTTATTAAAATGAGTAACATTTAGAACATTTAATCTCTGAAGCAGATGATTTCTAATACATTGTAGACCAGTGTTATGAGAGGTTTTGATCATTGAATTAGACAGATTTTTCCCTGACTCTGACTCCATTTTTGACAGTAGCTGCAGTTAATCATTTCCATACAAAAGCCATTAAGTGAGTGATTTTGTTCACCCATCATCCTTCACACTTCCCAAGGTCTGTTCTTTTATCCAAATATGGTCACTAGTGCCTTAACAAAGCCAACATTGAAATGGCCATGATGACTCTAAGCTTCACAACGTTAATGAATGAACCAGTGGTTTTCTGTCACAGTGGCTCTGCCCTGTCCTTATGTAGTCAATGACAACAAGCAAGAAATGTGCATATTTCAAAGGATAATAGAGAAATAATTTTTCAAAATGTTGTGACTACTCTAGGTTTAATCTCAAAAGAAGGATTATTCTACAGGTACGTTGTATTTGTCATTTTTGTTATCAGGTCTAATAGAATGGAAGCTTTTGAACCTGACTAATCATTTCAGGAGCTATTTTATGAAACACTGCGCATGCCCAGTGACCAAGGCTTCAGATTCGACAGCCGACAGAAATGGTCTGAAAAGAAAGTTAAGAATGTGAACAAATCTGCACCGCTTTTCAGGTGGGAGTGCAAACATGTAGAAATCTCACAAGAAACAGTAATTACAAAGAGCCCTCAGCATCTGTAGGTCCAGTCTTGCCTGACTGGTCATTCTGTTCACGACGCCCCTCCAGCGGCGTTCTATTAGTGGTGGGAGTGTGTTGGAGTGGAGATAAGGCCGTCGCTACAGTGTGTCTCAACACGGCAGGAAGGCAGGTGGACAGGGAAGGGGGGGGGGGATATCACGTGAAACAGGCCACGGCTAGTGTGTAAAACAAGCTCTCCCTTTCCAACAATTACCTCAAACCCTGCACTGCGCCCTATCTCCAGCTCCAGGAAACTCTCAGGGTACAATTTACCGCTTGCACTGCACTGATAATACTGTCTCCAGGGCAGGAAGGAGAGAGTGATGGGCTGGGATAGAAAGAGAGAAAGACAGAGGGGGATAGAGTAAGCAGAAGGATAGAGCATGAAAATTGTGAAAAAGAGAGGATGTAAAACGAGGATGAAGAAGCACAGGAAGTTGGAAATTACAAATGCCATCCCAAGACCCGATTTGTACTGGTTTCAAACGCTCAAACATGATTTAACCGGAAAAAAATCAAAATGCCCATTTACTATTACAGACTCACCACCTCCTATTGACAAATAATCATTAATTCGCTGTTATGGAACTTTATCTCGAAAAATCGAGCACTTGTTTGGACAAAAAAAAACTATCACTCTAGGAAATGTGTGTGTATATTATATATATTCAGTATATGCTCTTGAAGGAAAGAGACAGACAAGAGTGTACTGATTAATGACATTAATGAGAGGAAAACACAGGGTTAAAGCTGCACTAGCACAGATCAAGAATGAACAAAAACATACTTTTTGTTTGTTTTTCTCTCATACTTTGTATTGAAATCGAGGAAGTCGAGAAAGTTGTTCTATTACTCCCAGATTTGTTCGGGATTTTGGGAAAATCATTGTTTAAGCACACGGTCTCTATCTTTGTTCAGTTTTAATGGATAATGGAATTTTAATGTTCATCACCATGTTGCTTATTACTCATTCAAAATAGTACTATTTAGCTCTGTGATTCTTATAACATTAGGTTATTGATGTAGGAAAGTTTAGAATTATTCAAGGGGACCAGTTGAATCTGCGCTCAAATGAAAACTCTCCATTAGTCATATCAGGGGATGCTACACCTAGTACATAAAGATAAAACACACAAACGGTAGATCCCATCTTAACCCTGTGGAGTGTATCAGCAGACGGAGCCTCACTGAGTCTTCATGTCAAGTTATGTGGAAAGTGCAGACATCAAAGTAACAAAGTGAAGATAATTATGTTTGAAAGGCCACAAAAAAACAGACTTATACACAAACGAACACAATTTTCACATTTTTTGTCATTGTGGTTGGTGTGTGTTCAGCACAGAGGATGACAGTAAAAAGTTGATTCCTTAGCAAAGTGGTTAAATGAAAAAAAAAGAAAAAACCCTCTCAACATTTATTACAAACGTGCACCTCAAATCAGTCAGTGTGTGTGGGATGTTGTGGCTTGTTATAAATCATTGTACATATTTTTCCGAGTTGTAAAAATGGTTGATTGATCATGTTTGTCCATCATATATATTGGGAAAAACCATTGATTTTGGAAATAGCTGTATGTACTTTTATCACCACCTGCCTGAATTTTCATGTAAATAGTTGTGTTGAACGTTGCCATTTGCTAAATCTGTAAATATTTTTTAAAGTTTTCATTTATTTTTATGTATTCTAGACTTTGTTCAACATGTTTTTGGAAAAAAAATAAATGTATGGAGCTTAATTTTCACCTAATGTGACTCAAATGAACATCCATAACTGTACATTTTCACAGGTGAGGTTGTGTTGAGAAAACAATGACTACAGAGTAAAATGCCCACCAAAAGTTAACCTGGTTATAAATAACGTAAACAATTCAAACGTTTTTCTCCAGAACCATCTGCAGTGCATGAGAACCAAAAACAGTAGACTATGGAATCTGAGTCCATCCTGTACCCGACCATGAACGAGGCTGACCTTTCAGATCCCCAAAGGTAACCAGGTTGGTGTTGACAGAACATGAGGCGGGAAAACAGCCAGAGAAGAGCTTTGATGCGCATGTGTGCTTTAGCGGTAGTGTGTGTGTGTGTGTTCGTACCAGTGCTTGGGCTTGCTCAGATTCTTGTCGTGCTTGCTGTCTCTCTCGATTCAAGGCTTTGGTCACCGCCGCCATCTCCCTGTCCCTATGGACCGACTTGGACAGCTCCTCCTTCATTATTGTCTGCTGCTGTTCAAACCTTACAGCACACAGGAGACTTTAGGATTACAGTTGATCGATGTATACTTTAATCTGCCATTTTAAACTGGATGGACAGATTCTGTGACCTGTTGATATCTGGGCTGACATAAAGACACCAACGACCTAAACCATCTACTGATCTAAACTGTTTAATGCCTGTTGATCCATTAATTACTTTAATGAATTAATTACTTACTTTTCACTCATATAGTGTTCTTGTACCAGTAAAGAATATGCCTTAAGCTACCTGCACTTTACTTTTTGTGTATAAACTAATGGTTAGGATATATCTTTATTGCGCGGTACATTTTATTGTTGTCTTGTCACTTTATGTTTTTTTTTTGTCTACGCATGAGATAGCGATAGACACAATTTTGATTAATTGGGAAGTCAAGTGCATGTGAAAAAATTGACAATAAAGCTGAATTTGACTTTTTACAACATTGATTCACCAGTAAAACCCATGGAGTTGAATCGATGGCAGTGGATGGACACACGGGCTTTATGTTCAGTTAGTGATATATTTTAAAACAGCAACTATTTCAGTTATATATAATATTATAATAAATAGTGATAAATCACTTGGGAAAGAAAAAAAAATTATTTGGAAGTTGTAATAAAAAAATAGTTGTGGACTTTAAGGGCCAAGAAGGTAATCAGTACTGCAGCGACTATAGTAACTTCACTACATTTTATTACTTTTCCAATTGCAAAAATCTGCAAAAGCCTAAAGACATCAATACCCTTCGTAAACATCAGAGACCTTTTCTGATTTCAGCTGAAAAAATAGATTAAGTGTGCATTTTTATTGCACATTTTTGTTGCTATTTTGGGTGTTTTGTTTTTGTTGATTTTCTATTGAGTGCATTGATTTATTCATAAAGCATGACTGGAATGAGAAATGAACAGAATCAGCAGCATCATTACTTTTTATCATTCTTATTCGTATTCTTATTTGAAACTAGAAAACTATATTTTACAGATATAGGGCTTTTCATGAATTGACTTCCGTGCATGTAGGACTCATGAGTGAGTTGACCTTCCTTGTGTGTTTATTGGACAGATGTTACATTAAAATGTGAATCTAGTCTTAGCTCTGTTAACATATTTCACATAAACACACTCTTTGGACCTCATTTGGTTTGTTGGGATCTGTTCAGTTCACTGGTTCATAATTTGTATTTTCAACAGATTGAGGAATTTGTTGCTTTAAAATATATTTCCACCAGAGGGCGGCATAAGACCATATTTCCCACCACTAAGCCGCTGCTATAAAATCAGCAGAAAACAGCAAAAAATAAAAATAAAAAAGACGGCACTGGCTTTAAGTTCATTATACAGAGAAGAAATTTAAAGGCTCCACCTCCAAGGTATTTTGTTTTTTTCATCAAACTTTAATTAGACATTTATTCAATGTACGCTCAAATCACTTCCAATAATGTGCATTAGTAATCCGACAAATGTGAAATTGTGTGCAATAAATTGAGCAATAACCTTCTGTTCTGCAATAACAATGTAATATTTATTTCAACATTCATCAAAATACAATTGCACTATTTTTATATAGACTTGGATATGAATACTCTTTACACACTGTAATTTGTTTCTGCTTAGATCTATTCTTATATTACTTTGTGAAATTGTAAAATGCATGTTCTATTTTCTTAACTTAATTTTAGTTTTTGCCATTTTATATTTGCTCTATTCTTATTTCTGGAGTACAGGTGTTTTGTTAATGTTGCCTCATTGACTGGAGTAACTTTTTTTTTTTAATCCAAAAATATTCATTTAAAATTCAATAAAACCCTGATCAAACTGCACTAAACTAAGCATAAAAATAGAGCTGCAAATAACTAATAAATAAATAATAAAAAAACATCAGTCAATGTTACCCAAGTACATGAAAATGTTTCAAATGTCATAGGTCATCCAGGATATACTCCTATTCAAGACTCTGAAATGACCACATTTTTAAGATAACATTTCTCAAATGCCTGTGTCGACCACAAATATAGTATTTATAGTATAGAATTTATAGTATGAACTAATTGGTGAGATTCTGTAAGTCATGTAAGTAGTTCTTGGGCACATTAATAATGAATTGTATCGTCCTTAATCATTGTAGTGCAATTACCGTGGTAAGCATTTCTTGTAAACGATTACATGCCTTCTTAAACTCACCTCCTCTGTTCTTCCTTGACAAATGTGTCCTGTTTGGAGGTGTCAGACTGGGTCCCATGGGGGGCTCGGTGCTGTGGACCTGAGATGGTACTGGGAGAAGCACCTGAGGAAAACACAGACATTAATGACATAAATCTAACAAAAATACTTAAATAATGACTTCAATATTCCTGAATTACATGAAATGCGACCATATATTAGACAATGAAAAAGACATTTAAAAAACCAAAGTCTAGGATTTTAACCTTCCAAAACTTTGTGGACATCTTACAAAAGCAATTAGACAAGGATATGTGACAAACATCAGTGATTCTCAACTGATGAGTCGTGACCCAAAACTGGATTAAAAAAAAAAAAACGCATTTTCGCAGTGCCATGGGCCTTTGCCATGCTTTACTATTAATCAAGCTGATCACCGCCCATTCATGCTTCTCAACTATAGGTGGCAATAATGCACTGAAATATTAATTAACGCCAGACATTTCACAGTTATACCCAGATATGACATCATCAGATATGGTTTTACCTACACTGAGGACAAAACTGCCAAATGCTTCAAAAAGTGACTGATCAAAAGTTTTATTTTTACATGAGTGCACTTTTTAGTTTTGGTTAAAATGTACCTATTTTAGTGTTGATGGGAGTATTAGCATGCTGTGACATTCTCAATGATCAAAAGTTCAATACACACAACCTTTGTATTAAACACATTGTAGAAGTGTAACTTTAGTATGGGTCATAGCTTGTCGTTGAGGGGATGTGGTGGGTCCTGGAGCCAGACCAGTTGAGAACCACTTGTCGAGATTATACAAAACCACAGCAGGAGCAGGACTGTAATGTAGATTTTCATCAATCTGAAGTTTTAATACACATTTAAATGATGTACAAGTGTATGTAAATGACACAGTTTAAATGATCAAAAGTGGGATCAAAGATGCATACATACATGTTCAATAAAAACAGACACCTACAGTTACTGGAAACATTACGCCACATTGTGAATTGAATTAAAAGTTTATCATATGATGATGAATAATGAAGCTCAGTTGTACGGTCGTGTAGTCACATGACGTCCATCTGCCACATCATGGATGTTTTAAATTTCATCTAAAGACAAATATATATTTTTACACTCACTCTAACAATGTGGAAAAATGATAAAAACTTCTAAAATTGTCCTCTTGTGACTTCACATCTTTAAAGTTAAGTCGGGGTTCTAACTGAAGTAACTGAGGGGATGTGTACCCAAGTGAAAGGTTCAGAATTGTACATATCTAACTTTAAATGCTTTAATTATAGTGTGCATGAATACAACAAAAAATAATTAAAAGATAATAAGATGATGAAATAAAACTAATATAATAAAACTTCTTACCTTTAGTGTAAGTCGACCAAACCTTTATTAACACCTCCCTTTGCTTTTTGCTTGTATTGCCCTATTTTTTCTTGGTCCAGGGTTAAAGGTCTAGTCGTTGAGCAAATGTTTACAGCTACCAACTACAAGGTCAACACCACACAGACTGTGATACAAGCATCTCAATAGGACACAAGTATACACTGATGTTTCATCTGAACTGATAACCTTAAAATTTAATACAGTTTGAGTTCCTTTTTGTGTGTTAGTGTGTTAATACAATGCTGTAAATGAAGTTTATCTGTGTTCAGCCACATGTATAGATGTTCCTGTAACATGTAAACAGACCACTGAGCTCAACTCCATGATAGGAATGACTGGTTTGGTATTACCTGTGTCTTTTTGTGAACTTGGTGAGGTTGATGATGTGCGTTCTGGAGCAATATTTGCAACTCCCCTCATTCTCTGAAGGACGTCCTCTGACAGCTGGAAGATGCAAAGAAGAAAACAGTTTAAAAAAATAAAATAAAAATAACACAGAGACACTCAGAGAAGCAGTCTTGGGTTCAAGTTAGAAACGTTTGAGGAAGTCACAGGGACATAGTTCCAGGATCACCACAATGAGAGTCTCTGAGACCAAATGTGTTGTATGTTGTGCATAAGTGGAAAATTATTGTGCGCGTGTGTGTGCGTTTTAAGCTAGAAAATGTGTCAGAATGTGTGAAGTGTTATAAAGACTTCAGTTCTTGTCTGGTGTTGAAGAAGACACAAGATATATTTAGTTCTTTTTTATGTCTGCTTGTGCATCCAGGGAAATAGTTAAACACCAGTGCCTGAAACCAAAAAATAGCCTCACCAGCTGCTGACTCACTGCAGCCGTGACTCATAACAAATGAATGTGTAGGCAGAGTTGGCAAATACAGTTATTTAGGAGATTAACTTTTGTTTTTAGTTAAATAATTGCTTGTGCAGCGTTCAATGGATGTATATTTCAGGGCAATTCAGTTGAGTTCATACAGAGCATTAAAGAATGGGCGTTGGTGGTTAGTAAATGATACCTTTAAGTTCTGTAGGAAATTTTATAACTCTAACAAGTTGCGCTTATATCTTGGAGTGGCTGTACACGTGTGCCGGAATTCTCGCTAAAGACTTTAATTTTTTACTTGATTGTTCAATCAAATTCGATTTTGTGCATGCATGTGGAAGAAATTTTGAATTAAGGGGCGTTAACCTATGGCCCATACTTGTCAGTGTGTCATCTGTTGGACCCTGACCACACCCATTAGAAATACTAAACGGTTCACAGGCGGCCTCTGCACCAAACGCACAAGTGTGAGTATTCAATATCAAGGTAATTTCTGAAAAGAAAACACAAAACAACATTTACGACACTTAATTCGAAACGACCCATAATGTAAAGTTGCAGGTGAGGAAAAAAATAAAAGTAGGAGGAGAAAAAAAAACAAATATGAGACTTGTCATTCTGCACAAGAGACTTTTATAAGCATTTGTGTGTCTTTTTTGTACCTTGAAATTCTTTTTTCCAACAGCACTGAAACGCATCGCCATAAAGTGACAACGCGCTATAACTCAGTACGAATTTGTTGATTTTTGATTAATTTTGTTCATGGTACCGTCATGACAACTACCTACGACGTTTAAATGATAACTTTTCAGACACAATGCCGACATGCGAAAAGTACAGAGTGAAAACGAACTTCCAAAAACCATATTAGCGGATGCTGAAGTGGACCTGTCATCTGAACGTCATCTGTGGTTACCAAACAGTAAAGATGTGGGTTGTCAAGCAGTTTACAACGCAGATAACATGCATGCCGAATTTATTAGACACCCTAATAAGATGTAAGTTGTTTCTCATCGGACAAACGTCTTCCTTTGTTTCCTGTTTTTTGACACCTATTTGTACCTGTGCTTTATTATGACTGAGCTTCGGCCTGAGGATATAAGAACATGGACCGGGATATATTTAATCCGTCACAGCCTCCGCATGCCTCAACAGCCGCTGTACAGGTTATCAACACGTTGTTACTTCAAATGACGATAAACTGGCATCTGGAAATATTATTTTCTGTGCAATACACTGGATGCTAATGCTAATTGTTAGCGCGCTAGGGATAACATTATAAAGCATGAAGGCTTATAAAAACGCTAGCTAAACTAGCATTACCTTGACTCCGCGAAGAATTCGGACCCTGTCCTCATCGTCCACACCAAAGGTTACTTTTCTGGTCGTACTTTCCCCAGAGCCCATGGCAAATTATGGTTTTATGAATGATTAATGGCAGTGTTAAATGTCTTTACTAACATAGATTTAACGGTGGCACTATGACTGCACTGCCCAATGACAGAGTGGCTGACAGATGGGATCCGGGTTGCCAGATTCGTCCAAACCATCCCACCTCCCATACGTTTAAAACCAAGAGAATAGTGTCGTTCTTACAAATAACCTTTGTAGAAACTTGCAATACATTCATACTTCTTAACAACGTTAAATACCTGCATTTAAATAATTAATTTAAAAAATGGTGTGATGAATATCAGTTACCTTATTAAAGTCAAACCTGGCAACCCCACTCGACACGAATGCGAAGAGCAGTATTTCATTGATAAATACTGTGCATTTATTATATTGTTAAATTACTCTCTTTAATCGATAAAGGCAAATATCGACCAGTTCAGACATATTACCAAGAAAGACAAAAAATACAATGCTTATTTGTTTGCTTGTCGTTTTATAATTGTCCTGGAAAGTAAAAGCACAAACATAAAACAAGAGATACCTACAAAGTAAAACATGTCAATTATATACTTTTATATTGTTATTTCAGCATAGATATTGTTATTTATCAGCTGCTCTCTCTCTCTCTCCCGTATATATGTATATATTTTT
>JAPTHA010000027.1:18559462-18589575 GCA_029814585.1 Gymnapogon annona
TATTGTTTTACTAGTTCGGCCCACTTCAGATCAAATGTACCTGAATGTGGCCCTGAAGTGAAATGAGTTTGACACCCTTGCTGTAGTGTGACCGAGTTCGAGGCTCGTGCCTTTGACATGTGGGAGATATCCTGTTGTTATTATGAATTAAATGGCAGGTGTTCTGTCGGTGTAAGGGCCCCATGGCTGCTGCAGGGCTCGTGGGGCAGATGTCAATAGGGGGACTACAGTAGGTGCTTTACCTCTTAATGAGAACCACAGGGCTCTGATCTTGACCCCATGTTTTTTTTCTTTCTTTCTTTTTTCCTTTTTATGATTTTCATCAAAGTTTGTGTGCTTTGTTTGTGTTATACTATTCTATTTGGTAATTTTGAGTATTTTGTTTTACTATTATTGTAATTTTTCTTAGGTTCTATGTATTTTGCCCTTATTCCTATTTTGGTAACCATATATTTTTTCTTTCTTTTTTATGAGTCTTGTCAAAGTTTGTGCTAAACTATTTTATTTGGTAATTGTTGGTCATTTTTAATATTTTGTTTTACTATTATTGTAATTTTTCTTTGTGTTCTATGCTATTTCGCCCTTTTTTTTCTTTCTTTCTTTTTTATGAGTCTTGTCAAAGTTTGTGCTATACTATTTTATTTGGTAATTGTTGGTAATTTTTAGTATTTTGTTTGACTATTATTGTAATTTTTCTTTGTGTTCTCTGATATTTTGCATTTTTTCCTATTCTGTTAAGCATTTACTATTTTGGTAATAATCTATTCAGGTGTTATTATTTGACAATTTTGGTAAAAAAAAGAAGTTTTCTTTGACAATTTTTTAACATTTCCTGACTGTTTTAGTAATTTATTGACAACATCAGTAGAGTTACATTGGTGTTTGAGGGTAGATGTAAATGCTAAAAGCCACAAGAGTTAATTCTCCTGTAAAAAAGCTTTGCTACAGCACATAATGCAGTATTTTTGCTTTCCCCCTCTTGTGCTCAAATTATTTATTTGTTTTTCAAAGATCTGATTGCTTAGGATCAGAAGATTTGTTAAACAGGTTACCCATGAAGTATCTTTACAATCGAACAAATTTGTTATATAAGCTAATAATAATAATTTGTGGAAATTACTTCAATATTAAAAGTGGATATTGAAGTTCTTTTTCCTCATTTACTCCACCTCTATATGGACATCATTAGTGCATGAAGCACATCCTGACGATACTGGGTTTGTTTCCATGCTGTTTGCATCGTAGACTCATCAATGGTGTCAATGACACCAGTGATCTTTTCTTACAGTTAGTTGATGTCCAATATGCAATATCTGTAACCTAATCCCGTAGAAATGAATCCAGGTCAGTGATAAGTGATGAATGAGGAATTAAACCATCTCTTCAATCTACTGGTCTGGACAAGTTTGATTTAGGAACCCATCAATATGCCGTTCCTAATGTGGTGGTGCAGCATCTACCTGGAAAATTAGGGCTTGTTGAAGGTCATCCACATGTACAATCAAAAGGTCAACATTTTGTTTTGTTTTACTGGACAGAATATGTAACTATGTTGTTTACTCCTGTATATCTATCAAAAAACATTGTTCAAAACATTTGGTCATATATAAAATTTCATTATTCAAATCAAATCAAATATGCGTATTGGATTCGCTGTGGTGACCCCGGTAGGGAAAAAGCCGAAAGAAATGATGATGATAATCATCATCATAGTCTTGCTATTTTTGCAATGTGTAACAGACATGGTGTTATTCTTCATTCTTATTTTGACTATGCTTTTCAGAAATGTGATGGAACGCTTCCTGTGGAATTTCGCTCCTTTGCTGTTGATCCCCAGATAACATCGCTGGAGGTTCTACAGCATATACTCATCAGAGCTTTTGATTTAAATGGGTAAGAGAAATCAAGAGTAGCTAGACCATTCCATAGACATATGCAGGGCATAGGCAGGCATTAAAATTTGTAATAACTACGAGTTTTGTTTTCTTCGCAAACTAGGAAGCGAAACTTTGGGATAAGTTACTTGTCCAGGGATCGGAGCGGGACTGAAGTGTATATGTCTCTCCTGTCTGACTGGGAATTGGATGTTGCGTTTGTCAGTGCTGCTAAACCATACCTGCAACTTAAAATGGACATAAAACCTTCAGAAGACAGTAAGTAGAGAACTTTTGTATTACCTGCTATATCTGTAGTTTGATTCAGTCTGCTGTGTGCGACTTCAGCCTAGATATCAATAAGTACAAGTCACTAAATGCTCAGTATATGTTGTGCGTACAAACTTAGTCAATAAATATTACATGATGAAGTTATTATCATTACACCACTTTACTGTTAGTGGTTCTCCCATGTAGGTGAAGTTCCATCCATTTTCTATTGCTCCTCTAGGTCTGTCTTGCTGCTGCGGCAGTAATTTAAGCAGATCCACATTCAACATCTGCCGAGTAATCACATACAGTGTATAAGCACAAGGATAACTAACCGAGTTTTCTACATGTTCTTCTAGGTCCTGTTATGGAGGACTGGGACATCATAAGCCCCAAAGACGTGATTAGCTCTGAGCAACTTCTTGCAGAGAGAACACGTTCCCTGGCATCTGCAGCTCTTCCCTTCACCCAGTCCTTACTGTCTCAGGTTTATACATTTCCCCCACTTTTGCCCTTCTTCGTGTTCAAATATGGGTCTTTGCTTATTCCCTTGTTTTACTTGTTGTCAGGTGGGTCGGACTCTGTCCAGAGTTCAGCAGGCCTTCAGCTGGTCTTACGGGGAGGAGATCAAACCTTTCAAGCCCCCACTGAGTGACGCGGAGTTTCACAGTTACCTGAACGGACAAGGCCAGTTGACACGACCTGAAGACTTGAGGCTGCGGATTTACCACGGTGGCGTGGAGCCTTCACTTCGGAAGGTGCAGTAAATACCAGCTATTTGTTCCAAATAATTCCCTGTAAAGTACAGACTGTATTTGGACAAAAGCCACGATCCAATGAATGGAAACATAAAATATCTGACAGGGTTGAAAAAGTAAAAATCAAACAAATGTATTTCTGTTAGCATATTCTAGATAGAATAAATTGATCTAAAATCTGCAATAATGTTAATTTCCTCATTTGCGCTGTCTGCCTGTGTGTTAGGTTGTGTGGAGATACCTCCTCAATGTATACCCCGATGGACTGAGTGGACAGGAGAGGATGGACTACATGAAAAGGAAGACGAGGGAGTACGATCAGCTGAAGGGAGAATGGACAGCGAGGGCCAGCAACGAAGACCTTGAGTTTATCCGTGGGAATGTTCTCAAAGATGTCCTTAGGACAGACCGAGCTCATCCGTACTATGCAGGTTCAGAGGACAGTCCACATTTGACTGCGCTCACAGATCTGCTCACCACTTTCGCCATCACACATCCACAGGTATTGAGATGTTCAGCTAGATTGTAAGTTGGTTGAAAAAAATACTGTTAAAGCTCCTGCTGTAGACCTTTTAAAAACATCTTTAACTGAAATAACACAATAGCCGCCATTATGACAAGAACAATCATCATATTAATTCATTGATGATTAATGGATTTTAAACACTCAATGAATGGAGAATTAAAAAAAAAAAGTTTTTTGTTTCAACACATTCATTGCTAAATGTATTATTTAGAATATTTCTTCTTTAAAGGGTTCCAAATTAGCAAACAGATGGCAACTTTTGGTTTCAACAACTTAAGAACAGACACAAATATTTGACCGATCTCCTTCATGACAAAACTATATTAAATTTGTCTGTAGGTTACAGCAGAACAGTAATCAATTAAAACAGTTCAAAAGAAGGCACTTATCTATGTGGCCTTGTTTGGAGTCAAGCACAAAAATCTAGTGAAATCAAGAAAGACATGATGAGTAACTTCTGAAAACTCAGGGCAGGGCACAAAAGCTCCATTATATTTTCAGTCTTATCCTTACAAATTACTCTATTTCTCTGATGCACTTTCACTTATGAGTTTGTGAAATCTCCAAGTCCTTTGTATTCTAAGAACATATTAACCTTTCATGTTTTGTATTTCAAATTATGTGCTGTTGTTCTTTTATTATAAACTGTATTGACCTGTATGTAAATGTACTTTTTTTACAGATATCATACTGTCAAGGCATGAGCGACATCGCCTCCCCTATACTCGCGGTAATGGACAATGAGGCACATGCCTTCATTTGCTTCTGTGGCATCATGAAGCGCTTGGAAGGAAACTTTAGGCCTGACGGGCAGCTCATGTCGGTTAAGTTTCAGCACCTGAAGTTGCTGTTGCAGTACTCAGACCCTGAGTTCTATTCATACCTGGTGTCCCGGGGAGCTGACGATCTCTTCTTTTGCTATCGATGGCTGCTCCTCGAGCTAAAGCGAGAGTTTGTCTTTGAAGATGCTCTGAGGATGCTCGAAGTTACTTGGAGCTCCCTGCCTCCAGATCCTCCTGAAACTGAAGTGGAGCTTTTGGGAGCGCCGCTGGAGATGGACGACACGACGGCCTGCAAAGACAAGAACAAGACGGTCCTACACAGCCACGGAGATAGCAAGGAACAAGAAGAGAAGCAACGCAAACGACACATGCTGAGACCTTCGAGAGAAGAACCAGATGCCACTCAGAAGTATATTGCGGAGGGAAAAGATAGGCAGCACATAGAAGGGAGTAAAGCGAGCAGGAGTGCTGAAAATAACAAGTGTGTGGTGAATGCGGAAAAGGAAGATTTACTTCATATTCCCTTTGAACGGAAAACTAGTTTTGGAGAGTTTAAATACTATACTGCTAGAAATGAAGATAGCTTTGACATGGAGGACGCTGAGCAACCACAGGAAATGGATTCAAAACCTGTATCCAACGTCCCAAGTCGCCAGTCTACAATGGACAGTGAGGAAGACCCCGGAGAAAAAACACCCCTCATTAAAACCTGTGAGAACGGCCTGTCTCCCGTTGCATCGCTTCCTGCATTTCCAAGTGTGCTACCGGTTTGGAAAAATGGCCCCTCTGTTTTTCCTCCAGTCACGGTCTCGCCCTCTAACTGGCAAGGTACTTCACCTGACTCGCCACCAAAATCCACTCCCCTATCCACCGTTAACGGAAAAGAGGCCTTAGCCAGAACAGCCCCTCAAGTAATGACGTCCCCTGCTCACCTGCACAACAGCACAGGGGTCACTCTGCCCACCACCTCCACTGTAAAAACCTCTGTCGCTTCTCCGTCCCACTCTCGATCCCTCCTTTCGTCACCTATTTTATCCTTTGGAAGAGGTCCCACGCTCCCCAGCAGCAGATCGTCCTCCAATATTCTCACGTCACCTGGCAACAAGTCCCCCAGCGCCACAGTGAACATGTCCAGTTCTGTTAAATTGGACAGCGCCATCAGTAAACCGTGTTCCTTGCCGCCTCCTCAAGAGTTTGGCAAAGGAAATCCTTTCATGCTGTTCCTGTGCCTGTCCATTCTGCTGGAACATCGAGACCACATCATCAAGAACAGCTTGGATTACAACGAACTGGCCATGCACTTTGATCGCCTTGTGCGGCGCCACAACCTTAGTCGAGTGCTCCAACGAGCCAAGGCGCTGTTTGCGGACTACCTTCAGAGTGAGGTGTGGGACTCTGAGGAAGGGGATGAAGTTAGCTCAGACTCTCCAACAACTGCTACTGCTGCTCCTCTCTCCCCATCTTCAACCATCTCCGCCAGGCCCATCTACAGCCCTTTGGCGTCCCCTCAGTCATCATCTCAGAATTCAACTTATAACCTCTCAACCACAATTCCCTCACCAACAGCTCAAGTGTCTCCTCCCACTTTCTGATACCACCTTATACAGCTGTATCCCATTTCAGTGGACCTTAAAGACTGTTTTTGACCTGTTGTGTCCCACATTGAATATTGGACCAGTAATCTCATTCTGTACATGCTTGAAAACATATATTCCTCATGCCTGCATTCATCATGTTTTATTTTTATCTGCCTTTTCAAGTTAAGGTTTTTATTATTTCCTGGACTGTAAGAAGGAATCAAAAAACTTATATATACATATATATAGTAATGATGATCCAAGATAACGAGCGCACTCATTTGAGTGCATGGCTGTTTCTCTATATGTGCATTTTAATCCTTTCCTCCCAGATTGCTATTGCATGACATGTTAAACCTGGGGAACTGGGTGTTGAATTGTCAGTTTGACAGAGCTTTGCTGGAGCCATCAAAGGTTTAGTCATTTAGTCTGTGTTGGCCTTTTTATTGATATTGTTTACAAGTTTGTGTTAATTTATATAAGTCACAGAAGTGTCTTAATTGAAGTAATTGGGTTACACGATTTCTGATATAAAGGGAATCACTCATGTTATTTGTTAAGACTAAGATGCTCTTCACCACAACGCCTGTCTCAGAGGACTTTAACAGAAAACGAGCCCGTTAGCCAAACAATCGGTAGCCCGCCACAAACGTATGAAGGCACTTTTTCAGCAAAGACCAGCAAAGTTCAAGCACGCAGGAGTCTCTCACTACAGCTTCAGCCTCAACACCTGAATGGATCCGCACTCCATTCACTTACGTTTCAGTCTAGTTCAGTATGTTGTGGCTGAATATCCAGTGGTCTGTGTTGCGAACTGAGCTTTGTGCATCTCTGCTGCTAATGTTTATTCATTCATTCATTCGTTCATCTTAAATGAAACTTATTGCTTTAAACTGTGTTTAGCATGCTAGTGTTTAGCTGCTATCACTCTGCATCAAACCAATATGAAAACAGAGTAACTAAATAAATACAAACAGTGGTTATTGGCAAAATAGTAAAAGTTAATTACACCAAAATGTCAAAATTTGTGCACCCCTATCAACATATTATTCATCCTGTTCCAAACAAACCATACTTACATACCTGGTCACAAGTAACCTTTAACCATATATCACCTTTACATTTACATTTTCACCTTTACATTTACGACGTTCTGTCTGAGAAGATTGATCACACCAGCATTTTTCCACATTAGACCTGATAAAATTTTTTGTGTTTTATACCTTTGTTAAATAATTGTGACAGGAAACTCAAGAGAGAAGATGAGTGAAATCACTCAAGGCCTTTTTAGTGTTAAACTCCAAAGTTACGGGATCGATTCTCACCAGTTAAAACTCAAAAGACATTTCCGAATTTGTGAATGAGACAAATGTGATTGACATTTGTGTAAAGCTGTTGCATTGTGTCCAGCTATGGTTTAACTTCCTTGACATAACGCTGTATGCCAAGGTGACTGATTCCAAAATGTCCCGTAATAGGATGTACATAAAATTAAAGGAACAGAATCCAGGGTATAGGTAGAGAACACTAATAGTGAAGCTATGTTTCAATAGTTTTACAGAACCATCTTCTGGCGGAGGTTACATTTATCAGTGCAAAAAAAAAAATCCTATTTATATTTTATTTAATAAACATGTACAAATGTGTTGTGTACAAATGAAGCAGTCTGCTTGACTGGAGTCATGACAGGAGGGAGTCACATAATGGTCAAAGTGAAGCGAGTCTCTCTCTCACAAATGGTCTCATTTCAACATGAGACCAATGCTGACTTTCATTGCTCACATTTGTCCTTCGCTGTCCCTTGTACTCAGGTCATGAATGGACTAGCGTTTTACCGTTGATACAATATGACATCCTTGAATCAAATTTGGTCATGTCATTTCTACTGAGGGGCACTCGTTTCCTCCTGTATTTACCCCGACCATAGTGGTGTTCCAAATATGTCATCGCTAACAGATTTAAGGTTTAGGCTGTTGAATTTCAAATCTATCCACTAAAACCCACAGGAGACCATTCCGCTGCTTTTCTTCAGTCCGACTCATGTTTCAGAACCTTAGTTTCACAAACGCAGCAGCATTTGTAAGTTTACTGGTGTCACGGGACAACTGTTTATGTTGTGTTGTTAGCCTCGTCGGGCTTTGTGCAATCAGCCACAAGAGTAATGGTCTTTGAACTGAAGTGTGTGTTCATAAAATGTCCAAGTTGCAAGTAGACCAAGTGCTGAACTGTATACACTTGTATCCTGTTTGCCCTGTTAGTCAAACTGTAAAATGGGGCATTAAACCAGCAGGAATCACCCATTGAGGTGACATTGCGGAATTGTGAATGGGAATGGTGTGTTTAAGGGATTGACTCATTCATTGAAGAAGCTGCTCCTTTTGTTGTAACCAAAATGACAGAAAATCATCAACAGAGCTTTAAGTCTCAGAGTTTCATCATTTAAAGCTCTGCACCAGTGTCTTTGGTTTGGAAGGTGGTCTTTCTTTTCCATCATGGTGCTATTATATCTGGAATTAGTGAAAATGTATTCAGACATCTACACAGAAAACCTGCACTGGTCCATATATTCCATATATTTGACCTATCGTGGTTATCATTGATACTGTTAAACTGTAATATTGCCATTTTGAACCTGCTGACATTTTTGTCTGTTTGCAGAAATGTCGCTCCAAAGTTTTAATCCCGGTCAGATGATTTTTTTATCCCTTTGCTTTCAATAGGTAGTTGTATTTATAACGTGTTTTCCTCAATGTGGTAATGGGAATTGTAGTAGGAAACACAGTACCAACTCAAACTTCCAACATCGGACATTGTGGGTTAAATAATGCAAGTATTTATCGGTTTTACCACATTTGAATTTTTTTTTTCATTTCATGATATGAAACCGAGACGCGTTCTAGCAGTACCATGAGTATATCTGTATGTGTATCCATTGTACATTAGCATCCTGTTGATACACTCTATGTGTTGAATTCAAATACAACAGTGGTAGAGTGAGTACTGTATGAGATGTATTTCTTCTGTAGGTTTACTTATTGTTGAAAAACTGGCTGTTGCTGGTTTCCAAAGCCCGTGTCTTTATTCTGTTTTTCTTTTGTGAAAGTTTCAAAGAAACCATGGAAATGTAGATTTCACTGCAACTGCAGGAATCACACAGTGTCCACCTTTACACTTGCCTTGTATGGTTGTTGACAGTAGTCTGAGGCCACATGGACCATGGAAATTGAAACCCATTGTTGCTTAAATGCAAATTTTGGCAAAAAAAAGTGCCTATTATTGATATGTTCGTTTATGATCAATACTATTTGGCGTCGTCTTTTGAAAGCAGATCTGATGCAAGGCACATGATGTGTGGAAATACTGACCTTTGGTGTATGATGTTGACCTCAGTGGAGGTCAGTAGTGGGCATTTTTTGAGCAAAACCGGCCCACCAAAGTCCAGTCCACCTCATGGAATGAATTTGTGAAATGGAAAAATCAGCGTCAAAATATTAGTCCAGGCTCCGCATTCGCCCCAAATGGATCAGACTAGTAAAATACTATCATAATAACCTACAAATACTGACCACTCCAAATTGATCTCTTTCAAAAGTCACAGTATATGAAAAAGTTTACATTTACAAACTATATTATTTAAAATAAATAAATAAAAAACTGATCAACTATGAACAACCTGAAACATCTAAAGAGAAATAAGTGGAATTTTATTAATATGCTTGTTACTAAATAATTGGTGGACCCATTGATCTGTAAATTGTAATCCATGTCTAAACGATAAACTGAGGCAGAATATTGTTAAAATTGCACCTATTTCTCTTAATAAATTTCTGTTCAGTCATAGTTGTTCAGGTTATTTTAAATTTTTTGGAAAGCATAGTTTGCTGATGTGAATATGTTTTACAGTGTAATTTGACTTTTGCTCTAAAACATAAGAGAAAAGTTTACATGTGACACCATTTATATTTAATGTTATTATTTCACTGGTCTACTTAAGGCCATGTTGGGCTGAATGCGACCCCTGAACTAACCCTGACACCCCTGGATTACATCATCAAAGGATGGCGACAGTTGCTGTTAAGTCCTCTTATTCCAAACAATGCATGAACATCTGTTACTGAGGCTTGTGTATGACGTCCATTGTATCCACAGCCTTGTGTATGAAAATATTTCTGTTTGGTCCAAAGCTCCAAATGGAAACATAAGAGCAAATACAGCATGTGGATGATTGTACTTGTCAAAGAGAATCTGAATACTACAGTTCATCTGTTCACTCTATTTAGTAACATTTCTACACTTTGAACCTCAACATAGTTCGGTGTGAAACAGGCAAATTGTTTGCGGTTGCCAAAAACAAAATGATTATTGTTTTGGGCTGACATGAGTTTTAAATAACCTGTGTTTATTTCACAAAAAAATGTACTTGAACATTTTTTTTTCTATCCTTGTTGTGCAAAATACCAGGTTTGGATTAGTGACATTGATGGATGGCTCAACAGGACATGTGGCTCCACGTGGGACATCTGTTTTGATAAATTCTCTCATTTTAAGCAGAAATGGCTAATTATCCTAATTCTACAACAGCCATTGTGATTATTGTGGTAATTACTCCTACAGTTGATTTAGGCTCCTTTTGTATATGGGTATTTAATAACATTTGAAATGAACAGGAGTATTTCACTGAACTATGAGAGCAGTATGTGCATTAAAAAAGTTCATTTCATGGAATTATCAAATGCACAGAAGTTAAAAGTTTTTAATCATACAAAACACACCAATGTTACCCATTATATATTATACACAAATAAATATTCAACGCATCTCATTGGTTGAAGATCACTTGGACTTTTAGTGTTTTTTTTTTTAAAGCTTGCAGCATATTTGAATTTGACTCTCTTATGGATTTGTTTGCATGATATACAACTTCAGTAATGTTGCAGCCTCTAGCAATGTCATTGATTAGTACTTTGCTCGTTGAGTTACAGATTAATAAGGCCTGAAACCAGGAGTATTAAACATGTGATCCGGGGGCCAAAGGTGGCCTACGAAAGGCTCCAATCCTGTGCGATGAATTTGTGAAATTCAATAATAACACCTCTAATATTTGAATATATTTAATATATCTTAAATTTCCCCAAATGGGAAAAATAAAGGTATATCTAATTAATCTCAAAGCTACAGCTCAGGTTCCATGTACAAACTGGAAAAAAATAATAATTTCCTAGAAATACAACTTCAATTTTTTTTCTGTAGAAATGTGAATACCTTCATGTAATGTTCCTGTATTTACACTAAAAGTAATAAATAACAATAAATAACCTGAACAAATATAAACAGCCTGAAATGTCTGAAGAGAAGTAAGTGTAATTTTAACTATGCCACCTCTCACTAGATGTTTTGTGTATTTATAGGTTGTGTAGTACGTGTGGAAATTATAAACTGGGGTAAGAAAAACAAGTGTGATTTGAACAATATTATACCATATTGTTCAAATCACACTTATTATTTCTTAAGACTTTTGAGGTTGTTAATGTTATTCACATTGTGTTAAAGAACAGTCTATAGATGGAAACATTTTCATCATATAGGAAAATTTTGGAATTGCCCAGGTGGATAGTTGGTAAGGCACCACGCTGGTGCATAGGGACCTGGGTTTGATTCCCGTGATGAGAGTCCAGTGGGTTGTGTCAGGAAGGGCATCCCATGTAAAAACTCTTGCCAAATCAAATATGCGAATGGGATTTGCTGTGGCGACCCCCGGAAGGGAAAATGCTGAAAGAAATCATCAGGAAAGTTTGGCATTGACTTTATTGATATGTAATTCTGTTAGTACTTGACAATTCCGGCCCACTTCACACCAAATCTGGCTGAATTTGGTCCCTGAACTAAAACACTGGCTTAAGTCATAATAAAACAGAACTGTCAACAGTGAGTTGGTAGGAAGAGTTAGTCATTATTATTGTTGTTATATTGGCTGATGATGTTTTTAATAAAAATTGTAACAAATTTAATGAAATTAAATTCTACAATATAATTTAAGTGTGTGGATGTGCATCCACACTATATTATTATTGTTATTGTTAATAACAATAATAAATATTTGTATTATTATTATAGTAAAAAAATCTCAATTTAGTCATATTGTAGTTTTTATTGTTTAGGTCCATTTCGGTCATAACCTTGGCAATCATCACATCATTAACCGTTATGTGCACATTTATAAGCTGCATTAAACAGGACAGTAAGGATTCCCCAGGAGACTATTTCCAGACGGACATTTTGTGATGCATCTTCCTGACACGTATATATCTGTCGGCGCCGCCATCAGTTCACATGACATCATCCCCCCCCACACTTATTTTTTCACCTCGTGACAATTTTCGTCGAGATCAAGGAGAAATATTTAAACATGAGGTCATTATTGGTCATTTCGGATGCACCCCTGATTTGCTCATGTCGTGTGTTGCCGCCCGTCGCCGCTAGGTGGCACTAGTGCAGTTCTACACCAAAGGAAACGACGAAGAAGAACAGATGTCACCAGGACTGTACATCCGGGTCAGCGCTGTCCGTCATTAAACAGCTAAAATGTTGACCCGACTCTCACCGTTGAGACCTTCGGTGTCCCGATTATTTTATAATGCGCCGGCTCGATTCGTCTCCCAGTCCAAGTCGACTGGTGCTGCCGGTTCGGCGGCGGTGACGGAGGTTCACCCCGCCGCGCCGCCGGCAGAACACGGGGAGGTCAGCCAGTTTGTCAAGGTGAGCTTGAGCCAGCACTGACGCTGGTCTTTGATGGAGGGAACCACACACGAACAACACACTGGAACATGCAGGAGATCGACCACAAGTCAAACGCTGTTACACTACCAGCTGCTTTTCCGCCATTATGGACTGGCTGGTCCTCTAAAAATAGCCTCCAAACAGCAGCCTACTACTACTACTGTTAACTACTGTTATTGAGACGTACAGCATGGTCTCCGTTGGCTGTATCAGTGCGTATCACTAGAACCAGACATCCATCATCACAACAGTCACAAATCAGATAAACATCCTAATGTTAGTGGGTACTGTCCATCTAGCTAGTTAGTTTAGGCACGGTCGCTTGCTTATTTAAATCCAGGTTATAGACCCACCTGTTCTCAGCTGCATTTCAATAGAGTTGTTCAAAGGTTCAGGTCTGCACTGTTTCTTTGAAGTTTAAAGTTCTTACCTGTTTAATATATTGATCAGGTTTTTTTTTATTCATGCCTATACTTTCTTGTTGTTTCATCTATTTATCAGTCTTTATTACTTCCATGCTGCACTGCTTTTAATCTTTTATCTAAAGCACTTTCGATTGTGTTGCGCAGATTACAATCACAATACTGTATTGATGCCATAGGGCAGGGGTGTCAAACTCAGTTTACTTCGGGGGCCACATTCAGGTATATTTTATCTGAAGTGGGCCGAACCAGTAAAATAATAACATAATAATCTACAAATGTCAATTCTGAGCTTTTCTCTCTGTTTTAGAGTGAACAAAGTCAAATTACATGATCAAAATATTTCCATCTAAAAACTAGCCTTTAAAGTAAAGTGAATACATGCAAACAAACTGAAAAGATAAGTGTAATTTTAACAATATTATGCTTCAGTTTATCATTTTACACGTTTGTTATAACTGACAGATCACAGTGGATCAACAAATGCACAAAATATTGTCACAATCACACTTCTCTTTAGTCATTTCAGGTTCACATATTTTTTTCCAGAATTCAGCTTTTTGTTACTGTACATACATGAAAACATTTGGAGTTGTGAGTAACTGGGATAGGCTCCAGTGACCCCCGCGACCCTGCAAAGGATTCAGCGGGTTGGAAGATGAATGAATGAATGAATGAATGAGTATTTATAGGTTATGGTATGTATTTTATAGGTCTGACCCACCTGAGATTAAGCTGGTCTGAATGTGGTCTGAACTACTATTATTGTGAATATATTCAGTGTAATTTCATCATTGCACAGATTCATCCCAAGGGCCAGAATGGACCCTTTGGCAGGCCGGATATGGCCCTCGGGTCGGAGGTTTGACACCTGTGCCATAGGGAAATTATTGAATTCGCTGTGGCGACCCCGGAAGGGAAAAAGCCAAAAGAATCATCACAGTTGCTCCATTCGAGTATGTAAAAGGTAGCAGGAAATAAAACACCAATACAACAAAAGGAAATGCATATATAGGGAGATATTTATATTGCCAAAAGTATTTGCTCACCTGCCTTGTCTCACATATGAATTTAAGTGACATCCATCGGGTTCTGTGATCCATAGGGTTCTGTATGATGTTGGCACAGGCTTTGCTACAATAACCGCTTCACCTCTTCTGGGAAAGATGTCTACAAGATTTAGGAGTGTGTTTTGGGGAATCCTTCTCTACCATTCTTCCAGAAGCGCATTTGTGATGGAGTCTGGTGTAGATGAACTTGACTGGCCTGCACACAGTCCTGACCTCAACCCCATAGAACACCTTTCGGATGAATTAGAGTGGAGACTGTGAGCCAGTTATTCTCCTCCAACATCAGTGTGTGACCGCACAAATACACTTCTGGAATAGTGGTCAAAAATTCCCCAAAACACGTTCCTAAACCTTGTGGACAGCCTTACCAGACGAGTTGAAGTTGTTACTGCTGCGAAGGGTGGACCCATCTCATATTGAACCTATGGATTGGGAATGGGATGTCACTTAAGTTCATATGCAAGTCGAGGCAGGTGAGCAAATACTTTTGGCAATATAGTGTTTATTAAAACACTATTAAGATACAAGTACAACAGCAATTTGTAAAATGGGCCTGTGCACCATATAATTTTATCAATATGATAATTAAAGATATATGCAGAAACAAGTGCTGAAAAATATTGTATGTTATTAAAATTTAGTTGGTTGTAATGAGGAATCAAATAGTCTGATGGCCACGGGCAGGAGTGAATTCTGATGTGGTTCAATGGTGCATTTGGGTGAAAATTACTCTCACTGAACATGCTCCTGTGATTGACCAGTACAGGTGTGTCAGTGGAATAGAGCTGATCTTGAACACCATCGTCTTCTCTAACATCAGAGTCCAGCTCCATCCCCAGAATGTTGCTGGTCTTGTAGATCAGCTTGTTGAGTCTGTCGGTCTCGTCAATCCTCAGCCTGCTGTCCCAGCATGCAACAGCCTAAGTGTTCTTTAAGTTGTTCTGTCTTGTTACGTGTTTACAAATAATTGTGTCATGTATAACCACAAATCACTGTGGTTCTTCTACTTTCACTCAGGTCCATTTTTAAACCTGACAAATTTGACTAATATTGGAATAATTATCTATATCAGCTTTTATAAAAAATATTATTGCAATAACGTTTTTGACCCTTTCATTCCAAACCCAAAGGTATCCTTCCCTGATCAGCAATACCCTGGTCATGTGACCTGTGCAGGAAACTGACAAAACACTGGACTAGACTACAAGGAAACATAAGTGGACTCATAGTCACCCGCTGACCTATTGCTTTAATGCTACTTTACTCTGTGTGATATAATGTTGAATATTGTATTGTAATCCTAGTTCAGTGCAAAACATCAGACATGAAGATATAAAATAATATGGGACTGATGTTGAATTTCTATTGTGTCATGTGCTTCTGTCTTTGATCAGAATCCAGATTTCCATGGCTTCTCTAGTGATCCTGAGGTTGATGTGTGGAACATGAGGGTGGCCTTCTTTTTTGGCATCTCAGTGGCTCTCGTTATTGGAGGAACCTTCATCCACTATTTACCAGACCACGGGTACATGTTTTTTTTTTTTCTTCTTCAGCAGGATATGACATCAATCGGACAGGCTTTCTTTGCTACACACTTTTTACTTACTTACTTAAACAACTTTTTCCCATAACTCATACTACATCTTTAAGAAAAGACAAGAAAAGTATCCCACTGTGTGTGAATGAGAGTAAAGATGTTGATCTTGATGTTGTCCAGCTGTTAATTCCGCATGACACAAGGTCATTTTTATTTATGTGAAGCGGCTGTAGTGCAATTCATCCTTTATCATACTATGAAAACAATTTGAAATAATTCCTGTGGCTAGTACGTGGAGAGTTTCCTTGGTTATATGATATGAGTTTCAGTTATGTTATAATCGTTTATTTTTGGGGGATAATGAAAATTTAGTGTAGCTGTAACCTTAATGGCCTGTTTGAATCCCATGTTATTATTCTGGGTCAATTATTATTCATTGTCCATTTTTTGCCATGACTGTAATGTGATATTTTTTCTGGAAACGTGTTCAAAGCTTTTACCCTGTAGTATTCAGTTGCAAAAAATAACCAATTCACATATTATAGGTTTCATACTATGGTTTTGTAACATACTGAAATAATCTTGCATCCTAATAATTGCACCCCACTAATTAACATGTTCTAATGTATGAAATACGAAAAACTGCTCTTTAACCCTACTTTTTCTGTTTGCGTTCTAGAATGCGGGAGTGGGCCAGAAGGGAGGCAGAGCGTTTGATCCTGCAGAGAGAGAAGGAAGGACTTCCTTTAATAGGGGAGAATTACTATGACCCAAACAAGATTGTTTTGCCCACAGCTGGAGAAAAATAACATGTCTGCCAGCTCTCCCTACTGTATTTGATCTTTGTTGTGTGTCATTATGAGAGAATAAATGCTGTACTTGTTGACTTGTATAATTACTATGTTTAGTGGGTTTTTTGGGAGCAGTCAACAAAAACTTCTCGAATTATGACAACAATCATGTTTATGTTATAACACGCCTTGAAACAATAATGAGTGAAATAATGAATTGCCCTTACTTAAAGGATAGCCATGGCTTAGATCAAATCTCTATTACAGTAACTATTAGACTTAGACTTCCTTTATTGTCATTACACAATTATATATATATATATATATATATTATTATACTTTGATCTATACAAACAGGATTGTGCTCATACACACTGAGCATTCACCTTCGACATTGGAACCAGGGTATTAAGTTAAAATAATTTTATCCAGAGTACAATGTCATATTGCTGTGTTTCTGTTGGAGAGACATGAAGAACGTGAAGTCATCTAACCTCTTTCCACACTGACCGATGATAATCACTATTGGTGGGTATTTCAAGATTGTGTACTCATTATCCAATATGTTACTATTGAATGGTATTAGCACCCAATCTAACATTGTATGTTAGATGGAAAGAAATGGAAGTGCATAGTAATTGTGAAACAGTAATAAATATATTTAATACAGTCAAAGTTGTTGGACTTCTTTCTGGGTGCTATCTGAGTGCACTTTATACTGGGATATGCGTCCTAGTTGGTGGATAGCACCACGGCCCAACATGATTCACAACTACTGATGCACTCCATGAAAACAGTAGTTCAAGACGAACCTGCAGCTAATGTCAAGGATACATCTAGAGGACCAGAACTTGTAGGAGACACGGTACTGCTTAAGTGGGCGAGAACATATTTGATCTTTTAATGGACTGGCCTTCCAGGTCTAATCCCACCTTTTTACATTTGGACAGCATGGAGCATGTTTCAGAATCAGAATACTAATCCTTCAGGTTAGTGGATGATCCATTTCTTCCAATTTAAGATAATGATTTTTGTTAATTGGTGCTGATAACATTAGCAAATATAACATTAAATATAACTTGAAACCAATTTTAATCTGCCATTGCCAATTGCTTTATTTGTGTAACCCAGTTTATGAAAACAATAATTGTACTTTGACAATCACTCGGGATACTAAAAGGCTTTGCAAATCTTGGATTCAATAAACAGAAGGGATTTCAACAAATGTTTTGAATATGATAAAAAGGGCGTCATATCGCGGTACTTTTGTGTATTTTCAAGTGTTGTCAAACATTTAAACACAACATACGTTAAATTGATGCACTTAATATCTCAATAATATATAGATTTTGAATGATCCTGCTTACTGATGAGATTAGATGTAGAATTTTATTTTACTTAGACAAGGGGGCTCAGATTAAAGAACAGACATTTGATTATCTTGGCTTTTATTTTGTCATAACCATAGCTATTTTATATATATATCAGAATCGACTTGTATGTTTGGCTTATGTTTACTATTTTACGTTTATGAAAAAAAAAACGATTTTGGGTATTGGGATTTTTGAGTACCAAGTGAAGAATATATTATAAAATAACGGACAGACATTCGTCGAGACTTTTTTCATTATACAGCAACGTCGGCATTCTGTCTGTTTTTGTGTTAAAAAAAGGTATTCTTGGCGGAAGTGACTTCAACTGTGATCCGGAAGTTCTTTCATTTTAGCTGAAGAACGACAATTGACTGAGTAATTTAGCGAAGGTGTTTGTCCTAGGAAGAAATGCATTAAACGAAGTCTTGTATCTCACCAAAAGAAGACGTATTGGCTGGGTACTAAAATCAAAAGCATAAGCCGAACTAAACCGTGCTGTCGGTCTTAGAAAGGAGACCGTTGCGATACAAAATGCTGACAAGCTAAATGCTTTAGCTACCTACCGAAGTGTTGTAGTGTCGGAATCGTTAGCAACAACCCAAAGACCAGAGGTAAGAAAATGATTAAAATGATTAACAAAACCTTGCATTGTTTCAAATATCTACTTAATTGGGTTCTGTACAAATTAGTTTGGTTAGCGCCGAAACGAATTATATACTACATATCCCAAGACGCAAGTCATTGTTATTATTCATACTTATACGCTCTACTCGAATGTGTAGTTACAGCATCACACGCCACATGGCAAGAATGGGAATAAGTCACGTTTAGTCATAGTTATTGTATTAATGTTACACTTCCATTTAACTTGCTCTTGGTAGATATTAGCGTGTTGTGACTGTGTGTGTCTGCCTATGTAGACACGTATTCGATATATTTAAGTGGTATCTGGCGGTGTTCTGACGAAACTCCTCGTGTGTTTCCGTAAACACTTTGTCAAGCTAGCTAAAAGTATAATAGCTGCGCACGATTATGCAGCATTTTAATGTAGCTAAAGCTAAGCGTGCCCCCATGTATCCAGACTACACGTTCTTGAATATGTCGTGATCACGTTTATATTCGTCGTTGTGTTTTCAAATAGACTATACATATCATCATACCGTGATTTTCTGTGAAATGTCAATTTACAGCTTATATAAAATGTCACATACATTACACTGTGTACTTTAAACAGCTGGATCTTAATCATATTTAGATGTGTTTTCCCTTTATATTGAGAATCTTTGTTTAGCTTTAGCTGTCCACTAAAGAAAAATATCTGTCGATTTTATGCTTTTTTTGTTATTTGAAAGTCTTGTGGTTAATGCCATCTGCATCAAAGTTAGAAATGCTGGTGTCATAACATTTTTGCCTCACTGTGGGTTTTGTAGTTCTACCAGATGACAATTTGTTTGCATGTGTGTTTGCAAAATTATCAAGGAGGGAAACAACATTTCAATGCATATGACATTTTAGTCCTTATTTATGAGAGGATTTGTTCTTCGAGTGGAGTCATTCTAAGTTGACCTTTGTTTTCTATCCCTGTCCAATTCCCTTGTTCTGTCCATACAGTTTGTCATTTTGACTCGACGAAGGCCCCAGGAGTTGCAGGGGTTCAAGCATTCCTTTTCCCGTTAGACTCTGAAATGACATCACAGCACCCTCCCCTTCCCAGTGCTATTATTCATCCACAGCTGGCCCACAACTCTTCTGCCCATCAAGCTCGGCCTCACATTCAGGCTAATCAGCTGGACTCGAGTCGAAGTAATGTAGCTGCTAGGACCATGGATCACAGAGCTCTGTCAGGTAGGCCAGGATGCTCCAGTGGAACAGTGGCCAGCAGGGATGCAGCCTGTAGGAAACTCTCTCCTTCCTGCCCCAACTCCAACTGGTCCAAAAAGGATGGGAACTTTGACCCTTGGCCTGAGGAGGCAGTGGACAACTCCCATGGATTGTACTCGCTTCACCGCATGTTTGACATAGTTGGAGCCCAACTAACACACCGGGATGTCAGAGTATTGTCATTCCTTTTCGTTGATGTTATTGATGAGTATGAACGTGGTGGTATCAGAAGTGGGAGGGATTTCCTTCTGGCCCTAGAACGCCAGGGTCGCTGTGATGAGACCAACTTCCGACATGTGTTACAACTCCTTAGGATTATCACCCGCCATGACCTGTTGCCTTATGTCACTCTCAGGAAGCGGCAAGCTGGTAAGTTGAACCCTATCTTACTACACTTATGCCCAGGTGCCTATTTTTTGTTAAATACATTTATATTTAAGATAATTAAAATAAGAAAATAAGATATATATTATGATTAAATTTAAGTGCAACGTACATAATACCTTAATCATACCAATAGCTTAATTTGTAGCGTTAACGATTCCTGTCCTGTTGGCTTTTGCAGAATTAAATTTGCAGTGCTTGGAAGATGTTTTTTTATGATCACTCATAGAAAAATCAATATGTTCTTCTCATAACGTTATAATGCTAGTGATCTTGGAGGACACAGTGTTCATGCATTCATATCCTGCCAGTGTTTTCAGGCTAGAGGCAGTCTACCTTTCACTGTTACCCATTTTCAGACAGGCATGGGATTAAGTATATGACTGCCAGATGTACTGCTCTATTCCATGTCTCAACATGGAAGTTTGCAAGCTGGTTTCACTTTTCCATAACAGCATCAAACTACGTCAAGTATTTGCATAATTATGTTTTGTTTTGAATATAGGAGAGAGAGCTGCATAAAGAACACATGTATTTTCAATGAACCTATGGCTTAACATGACAGACAGAAAGATAGGGTTTTTTTTAGGTTTAAGTTCGTTGATATTGGACTGAACTGTACATCAGGGGAAGTAATATATATTGGGTGTCTTATCCCAATTATGGCAGAGTTCACAGCCCAGCTTGGCCACAGAGAGCGTTTTACACTGCAAAATAACCCTAAAAGGATTATTTAGAACTACTCTGCATTGTACTCATTAGACGGGAAAATTGTGTAACCACAAGATAAAGTCTAATGCAAGTAACGCTTCATTAAAGTGTGGTTTGAAACAGACTTTAAACTACAAATATTGCAGACCCTCAGCTGATAGAGGAATGCAAGTGTATTCTGTAAGTCTTGCACTGGTTCATGTGTGGGTGCCGACAGCAAGCTACTGCGGCTGGAATGCCAAGCATACGGCTGCACAAACAACAAGGACAAACACACTTTTAAAGGGTGATTTTGTATGTCTTTTAATATACACGTGTAAATAATAGAGGCGTCACGGTACTAGTATTGTACAGGTGTCTTGGCTCAGTACATGGTACAGGCCTGATTAATATAACCAGTATATCTTATATCATTCCGACTGACAATGTAGAGTAGATCAGTCTGAGGCAACACACCAACCCAGCTGGTGGTGGTAGATCATTGCTGCAGGAGTTATACAAGATAAACGCAGCTCTGGTAGAACTGCACTAGATATAATTAATATCCTAGCATGGTAAATAAAGGTACTAGTTTACACAACAACCCACCTCATGGTGAAAGTTAGGTTGGTATCTGCTGACTACAGTCAGTTCTCTTCGTAATTTTGACAGGGTGCTGTTTCACTACACATCCACATATGTCATTGAAACAAACCAGACAGGAGCCTCCATGTTGTTGAGCGACCCGTAGTAATATCCTGTCAAGTTCAGACTGTGGAGTTTATCAATTTTAACTGTATTGTTAACTTGGTCTTGTGCAAAAGTAAATGTTGAAATTGCCCAAACCTTTTTCCTTGTCTTTCCTTGTCTTTCCTTGTCTTCCTTGTCTTTTGAGTGAGGGATTGACCAGCACAATTTCTGACCGGTTTGGAAAGCAGTACCGATTATGCATTTGTTATGAACGTTTAACAAAAAACTGAAATCAAGCAAGTATTGTTTACTGAGTAGTATATTTTAACTGTCAATGGGGAGGAGTTCATAATTATGTATTTTTCATTTTCGGAATTTTTAAAAATCTTTCAGATACAAACACAAATGTTCAGACCAGGAGTTATTTGTAATTCCATCAATTTCCATTTTACACAAAGAAGCCTTCAAAACATTTCCATCAATCTTCAAATGAAGATTGATGGACATGTTTTGAAGGCTTCTTTGTAAAAATATGTGAACTCTAGATGTCATGTTGGACTGGTGGTCTTAATCTGTTCTGTGATCTTTGATACTTAGTGGGGATGAAACATCTTGTAATATGTCATTTGGTTTGACAATAACCGTATGTTTGAACTGTTGTTTTCAGTGTGTCCAGACCCTGTGGATAAGTATCTGGAGGAGACATCTGTACGCTACATTTCACCCAGAGGAGCAGGACAGAGCAGGGACTCTGCAACTCAGAGAAAGACAGGTGTGTGTGTGTGTGTGTGTGTGTGTGTGTGTGTGTGTGTGTGTGAGTGAGTGAGTGAGAGAGAGAGGACGTTTCTAGCAGAATACTTAGCTTCATAACATATTCACCCAAGTTGTAGATAAAGATGAAAAATGAAGCAGTGTTTGGAGAATAGAGTTGCACAGATGTCACAACCTGATAAAAACTATTAGATTAGATCCCTTTATTAGTCCCCTATGGGGAAATTTCAGAACTATGACGATTATGCTATGAGCCTAGCAAGATGTTGGTGTGCAAACAGTTAAACCTTACATTATAACACAGGCTGTCTATAAAGTCTCTTTGAAACTTCAAATTTTGATTACAAAAGGAAATGAATGGATAAATCAGTGGAAATTATTACAAATGAAAAATATTGAAGTTTTTTCCTGATTTAGTACACCTGTGTATGAGCACTGTCAGTCACATGAAGCACATAGTCCATTCCTCCCTTTATCCAACACTGTCCATCAGTGTCTTCCACTAACTTAACAGAAGTGACAGTGGATGTCTTCCATATTTTCATATAATCCTGTGGTGTCGCTGACTTTCTGTGTCTGATTTTGTTTCAATAAACTATGACGCACACGGTGTCTTTTCTTGAAGAGTAGCTATTTTTAGAGGTTTATTTAACAGAACCATATAATACATCTATGCATGCGACGCTAACAAAATGTTGTGGATGTATATTGGCATATGAACTCTTTATTTTTAGTTTTTATATATTCGTCATGCAGTTGACTAAACCAAACAAAACATTTGCGACAAATAAGAACAAACATATTGTGACTGTTTTTGAGTATGATGTAACAGGACTTTTAAGATGGTATTTTACCTGATCTGGTTTAGATCTGTTTTACAAGGGTGACCAAGTAATAACACAAAATAATAAAGAGTTTCACAAACATTTAAAGTTAACATGATAACACTTCAATAATGGGAAGAGAAAACGCTGCCTCTGAAATGACCCTGACTGGTAGAATGTAGAATGTCCCAGTAATTGATGTCAGTTCGTTCTAAAGTGGTGGATGTTGTCATACATGACTCTGGTATTAACATCAAGTCTTGTTCTTCAGGTCCTCAGCCAGTTCTCTGCTGTTCCCCGTCAGGATCTCACGTAGGCCCTCCCCGAACAAAACCCGCTCGCCCCGTGGCAGTGCGCAAACGGAAGAGAAGTCACTCTTCAGCCGATTGCAAAGAGAAGCAAACATGCGGTAAGAAGAGAGACATGAATGGGAGGACAGGGTCAGTTTTTATTGTTCAGGGCTACATTGACACTTCTTTACTTTGACAAGTTTGATTCAACATAAAAAAAAAACCATGATGTTATGTGTGTTGCCCAACAGCACATCAGCCAACAACTCTCCAATGGTCTGGGGAGTCAAAACAGTAACTCTTAGGTCACGAGCCAAATTTGCTGTCTTCCCCCTTATGTGCTGTATAAATAAATTGAATTTTGACCTGAGCATAACAGTATCTGTGGTGAAGTGTTCGACAAAGCCAACATTTGGGAAATAAGTAAATGCATTCAGAAGGTGTACGTGACTCAAGAAGAATAGGGGACGAATAAGGCGAAAGAGGAAGTAGAGCAGTCCCCTGTGGTTTGTCACCTCCACTTATTAAGGTGGTTTTACATGAAGGAGACTGCAGAATGTTGGAGTCTCAACATAAATCCATCATCCACGCCCTGTGTGCTGCATCTGTTATTACTAACAATGTTTTAATGCATTTAAAGTTTTTTAAATAAAGCGTGCACTCAAAAAGATATGCAACATTTATGATGCAAAGTGGCACCAGTGCACACTCTGAACCAGCTAAACCACCAGCGGAACAAGCTTTGTCCCTTGAACTCCCAGAACTCTCAGACAATCACACTGCTGCGTCAGCTCAGTTTTTCGACTGAAAGCACAACAAACATTAAAGCCACAAATCAACTTAGGTTTTTACACAATTGTAGGTTCAAACATTAAAGCCACAAATCAACTTAGTTTTTTACACAATTGTAGGTTTTTATCTACAATTGTGTAGTTACTGCAATTATAGTAACTGTTTGGAAGTGGCCGAACGACCTCAGACGGGTCAGGGTTTACTCCGAACTGCAACAACACAAAAACATAATGATATGTGGATACAAACCTTATGTCTTGATTAACCTCATAATCAACGTACTGGTGTGTTTAGTTTCACTGGGAGAAGGCAGCCTCTACTGGTCCACAGCCTGTCTGAACTCCCACTGGTGTCTCAGACTGTGAATCCAGTCCACTGACTGTCTCTACTGGTCTGTACGTTAACATCTACTGTATGTAATTTTTGCACCAATTAAAGTAGAAATGCAAAATAAAACATGTAAATATTCACACCAGGGATTTTTTTTAATGCACATTGACTTACTGGAAACATTAATTTCTTAGGAGCTCACATACAGAAGTAACTCCAGTGCCCTTGTGAAACTGTACTTTTTAAGGTCACTGCAAAGGGTCAACTTCTGTAGAGAGTAGCGTTACCCAGTCTTAACGTCTTAGTGTGGTACAGGAGTAGCTCTCAGGCTGACAATGAGTACAGCCGTCCTCTGTCAGACATCTACATCATCAGGTGTCTGCACGTGGCCAGAAGAAACATCTCCTCCGACACTTCACACAGCCTCTTACCGTTATTGCCCTCAGGGAGGAGGTACAGGTCCACCCCTCCAGATTCAGCAGCATGTTCTACCCAAGTACAGTACGAGCACTGAACACACAAAAACAAAACCACTTTCATGATGACGGATCCATAACATTACACCCTCTGTGTCCAGCCTGGTCAAACTGCACTTATATTAACTCCCACATTTGTTCGATTCCCGCGATGAGCATCCAACATGGGTCCTTGGGCAAGACCCTTCACGCTGCTGCCCACAGCTGTAGCCTCAATGTCTCATTGTGCTGGTCCCAAGCCCGGATAAATACAAGGGTTTTGTCAGGAAGGGCATCCGACATAAAAACTCCTGCCAAATTAAATATGCGAATTGGTTTCGCTGTGGCGACCCCAGAAGGGAAAAAGCTGAAAGAACTCATCATCTTGGCTGATTGACATGATTTATTAAATTCTTTGTGTATTTTTTTTTTTACTACTTTTAACTATTCTATTTTAAGTACTACTTTTAACTATCTGCCACACACCACGAGAGAGTTGTCCCTCTCAATTTCATTGTACTGTGTATAACAACAATGAAGGCATTCAATTCAATTACTCATTAAAAAAAATAAAAAAGAAGCGGTTTACATTTGTAAAGACTTTCCTAATATTTTAGGTATTATTTGCATCAATTAAAGAACAAATACTGCTTAGAACGTTTATATACATATGTGGTAGTGATTTGTGCATTAACTTATTAAAAAGGAAATAAATAATGATAATTACTTCAAATGTTTATTGAAATGCACCTAATATGAATTTTTTGTTTCCTGTGGTGGTTTTTCCCAGCTCCACTCTTCAATACATTCACGATCACTTCTCTTTCCAAGACTGAAACCCACCCAAAAACACCAAAGGCTGACATCACCCAGGCTTCATTGTTTATATTTATAGTCTTTGATTTGACGCTGATGTCAGTACTCTCTATGGATAGTCCCTTTTTTTTTGGTTTTGTTTTTTCCTTTAACCCTTCCATTAACTGTGCCTTCCGCCCTCAGATATCCGCCTTCGCGTCCGGGCTGAATACTGCCAACACGAGTCTGCACTTCAGGGCAACGTCTTCTCCAACAAGCAAGAGGCGGTGGAGCGTCAGTTTGAGCGCTTCAACCAGGCCAACACCATCCTCAAATCTCGAGACTTGGGCTCCATCATTTGTGACATCAAGTTTTCGGAGCTCACTTACTTGGACGCCTTCTGGAGGGACTACATCAACGGCTCGTTGCTAGAGGCCCTCAAAGGAGTGTTCATCACAGATTCCCTAAAACAAGCCGTAGGCCATGAGGCCATAAAACTACTGGTCAATGTAGATGAAGAGGACTACCAGGCCGGCAGACGCAAACTGCTCCGCAATTTAGTCACGAGTGGCGGGAGCACGTCCGGCGGCAATAAAGACTGTTAGATACGCCGTCTGGGTGATGTCGTCGGTGCCTCCCGCAAACTCGACAGACAAAAACGGCCGTGTCTCTTGAGGCATCCCAAGTGTGCGCGTGACAGGAACTCAAGAACGTTGAGCAAACCCCGCTGATTCCCGAAGTACTCAGCTTAAAGGACTCATGACCTAAAGCGTAGCATGCTAGAATTTAGCAACAGCGTCCAGGTTAACATTATTTTCAATGTTAAGCTGTTCTTTTTTTCGTTGTAGGGGCAGAATGTAGATCTCTTAAGTGCATTGAACTCGTTAACACCCACAATGTACTCATGTTAAAAAGGTGGTGTTTCAGTACAGGAGACGTCCCTACACTGACGAGTGGGGGCTGAGACCTTGTTCTTGGACTTGTTCATCTTTTTGCAGAGAACTGCAGATCCATGTTTTGTATATTATATAAAAGCACAGAACCACAGTTAACTTGCCATTTCTCTTTTCGATTCTCAGCATCTTTCCTTTTTTTACCTTTTTCAGATGAAAGTATTTTTTATTGCCCCTCCTCCATTAAACCCACTTTAATTCTGTTTTTGTTCTATTAACTGAAGTGTTGCCTAGTCTGTTTTACTTAAAGGTCCAGTGTGTAAAGTTCAGGAGGATTTAAATACAGAAATAGAACGTAATACTCCTAACCTCTTCATTGGTGTGTTTAATCGGCTAGTAATGAAAGTTGTGTTTTTATTACCTTTTTGGATGAGTTATTTATATTTACAGAGGAAGGAGGTCTCTGGTTGTGGATTTCACCATGTTTAGACCGTAGCTCAAATTGACCTTTTTTGTTTGGATCACAGCTTTCAGCAGAAACATTAACCCCCTCGACTCCAAAACCATAATCGCACAAAATAAACAGCGTTACATTTTGCTTCCAGTTTTTTTTTTTTGTTTTCAGTCTCTAAAGTCAGCGGTAGTATTGTGTTAGCTGCCACCTGTAACTTCGCGACTAGTTATCCCTAAATATCACACACTGAACCTTTAAAAACAAAAAAAACAAAAAAAAACTTCACCACAGAACATGAAATCATTTCCACGTGTCACAGTGGTGTGTTCAACTGTTGAAAAGTTTTGTTTTCGATGGGTAGAGTGATTCATCTACACTTCACGATATTTATGTGATTTGTTTGCTCCTGTATTTTTACGTTCATAATTGTGCTTGACAATGTTAATAACATTTTTGCTTGGTGTTTTAGGTTGGAGCTTTTACAAAATAATGCTGTAAGCTGTCCAATAAGAGACAAGGACTTTGTGAATAATCATTTTAAATGCCAGTATGCCCAATACACAGCACATGTTAAGATTATTGTGTGTATGTTGATTTTGTCAAGACATTGTCACCATTTATAAAAGGAAGGATTTTAAACATTGGCCACGGGTTATTCGTAGGGCGAGAGTGGGTCACTACGTCCTCCCTGCTCGTGGTGTGAACATGCCGATAATCTTTGGTAACTCAGTCCGATATTTTGTGAAATTTTTTGGAGCAAATTTTTTGGTAATGGTTTGGGGAAAATAAAAAAAGATGTTCAAGTTCAGGAGTGTGGCCCAAAAGCCAAAAGTGAGAGTTGATGCTTATTTAAGTTTCTAAAAAAAATAGTCTTGATGGAACAGTAAGATGTTTTGAACGGTGAAAAAACACTACAAATTGGGGTCTGTATGGTTTCATGGTCTGTATTTCTTGTGGAATTTGATTAACATGCACTGCAGATATTATATGAAATGTATACATTGATAAAAAGGTACATAAATGGGAAAAAAATGTCTATTTTCTGTTTAAGTGCTGAAGAAACTAAATATGTGGTTCATTGAGCTACATTGAGTAAATATGAGAAATGTCGGGTGTGATTAGGTACTGATAAACCTGACCGCATACTAATTGGGCAACAATAAATACATTTCATTATCAGTGCAGTAGCTTGGAAATTACAATCGTACATTACTGTAAGGTTCATAAATAAATGACTGATGTTTTTAAGATTAACCAACTGTAAGCAGCATTCTTGTGAAACTATTTAAATGCAGTAAAGAGCAGCGGCAGAGGACTGAGTAGATGTTGAAGAGGCCAATACCGGGAAGAATCAAAGCTCAATCGCGGTTGTTGATAAGTCCGTCCGTTTTTAATGTCAAAACACTACTGCATTCATTTCCACGCATCCATTGCGGTTTAATGACCGTTTACCAATCAATCCACCAGGAGGTGCCACGTGACATACTGGACAAAAACCATGAAGAAGAGGTTTTTTTGGGGGTTTTTTTTAGAAGAAAAAACAATACAAACATGGCGCCCACAGAGCAGGTTGTACTAATACTAATACGGATACTATTGTTAATATTGTAAAGTGTAGTTGTCAGATAAGTCGGTGACTTTTCCCTAACTCACACTGTCGCTCTTTGAAAAGTTACGCAATGTCTGGAGATTATCCTCTTTAAATCTCAACACTTTTTTTTTTTTTAAGAACTTTATTGAAGAACATCGTATACAGAAATATACATTAACAGTATGCCAGGGGGTAATACAAACAGATTACATACAATTAAATAACTTAAATTTCTCAGAAATAGATATAGTTTTTATAGCCTTTTTGTTCATCGAACCACTTATTAGTTTAATGTATAACAGAGTATCGTTGTAGAAATGTATAAAATTCGGTGCTTGGTTACTATACTTACATTTGTGGAAATAATACTTAGCTAGGATAAGTAGCAAATTAATAATAAAATATATATCCTTTAAATCTCAACACATACTGCCTCCTCGGGCCTTAAAACTCTTCTTTGTGTTTATTCGTTCAGTGAGTGAATGAACAGCGGCGCCCTCCTTTGGAATAATTGAGAAACGCTTATTCCAACGCAATGGACACATCGGAGAATGAAGGCAGGGGCCGTTTAATGTTTTTAAATAAAAATTTTTTTTTCCTTAGTTCGACTTTTGCAAACAATTTCAAACATTTAATGAATTTTTTTTTTCAGCTTTGATTCCAGCATCCTCACAGATACGGGTACAGGTGGTAATTGAAGTTGGATAGAGCTTTGTGACGGTGTTAATGATTTTAAATTCTTTGGTAATTCAATGGATGACTAATATGTCACTGTCTCTGCTCACACTGCCCGTCACGCCCACTCATCAGAGCAACACTCCTCACCTGTGCACACAGCTGAAGTCCATTAAGCAGACGGTACATATTCTCCTGTCTAAGCACTGCTCTCAGCCATTAGTGTGAGATTCTCCAGCACTTCTTCCCTGCCTCTCTTCATGTTATCAATGTTGATATATGCCGTATAGAGAAGCATCACCTCTTGAATAGGCCTTTTCAAAAAAGGCATTTGAATCTTGTAGTAAATACATACATAAATAATAGTTGTTAGTGTTATCTATGTCTGTTTCAAATACTAAAGCATGGCCCAAGAGTATCTTTTTATCCTCTCAGGACAAAACTGAGCAGTTGTGACACATGAAATAACCCTGAGGTCAGGGAATAAGGCCTTTTGTCTCTTTTTAGAGTTTCTAGACGATGACCAGAACCACCTGGAGTCAGGATGGTCCAACGTGAGGAGGCGGAGGAAGGAGCCAGATGACAGCCAATAAGGAGACAGGAGAACACCTCTTCAACCACTGTGAACCAATGAGATCAACCTACATTTGATTTCCAGTGTACTGCACTTGTGTACCTATTTCATACTTCCAAGTGTCTCTATTTGAAGATAACTGTAACTCCTCTCCTTGGACTATGAATGTATTTTTTGGTGTATTTTTACAATTTGAAATATTTTAGAATCCACTTATAAAATCGGAAATTCCATAACGTTGGGGGTTTATTTTATTTCATCCTACTA
>JAPTHA010000027.1:18725004-18748739 GCA_029814585.1 Gymnapogon annona
AAATATGACAACACTCACAGTCAATATAAATAATAAAAACAAATAAGATGGACAATGTAACAATGTAAACAGTACTATAAACAGTAAACTGTTTATATTGTATTTGGGGTATAAGAGTGTTCTGCCAGACATCGATGATATACACCCTGTGCACAAATTCAACAAACCAACAACCATATAGGTCGCTGTGAGCAAGAAATAAGAGTGAAAAGAACGCCACATGTGCACGTACAGCTCCATTTCACATAGACAACATTTGGGTGAGTGTGTTCTTTGTGATAGCAGAACATACACTCTTACTGTTTGCTTTGCTCTGCTTTAATTCCTCTGAAGAATATGTATATAATAAAAAAATGTATTTGATGTAATGTAAAGCTACAGCAGCTTCCCATCCAGCACATTAGACTATCAAATTTATTTAAAAGCAGATGGAGGTATATGGTGAGGCTCACCGCTGTCATTGCCCAGCTGTTGTCCATTAGCTTACTCACCAGAAACAAAGAGAACTGAAAATCAAACTATTTGATTCCAACAGGGTAAGTAAACAGTCCAAAATCTAGAGTATTTATCACCATCACAGAAAGCAGTTCTCTAAGGCACATTCTCATCTTTTTTCGGTTTTCTATCCAGGCCGTTTGCTACTGTCAAGCAATTCATATTGATACAGCGTGAAATGTAATTTTTGCTTGATCATAAGGCATAAAAAGGACAAAAATCTAACTCCTTGACGTTAATTTGACTGTAACGTTTGTACGTATTGACAGTATATTATCACCCTTCCTTTATTTATTTATAAAGTGACACTACATGGTCAGTGTGAAGATTTGGAAGATGTTGAATTGTGGACTGAAAGCTGTTGCTAAAACTCACAAGAGTGTCAAATGCCAGATCAAGTCATTCGCACCAAAATCAGAGCAAATCTGTGAGAGACTAATTGTAGTGTATTGCACTAATGAAAAACAGACTCACTTACACACTGTGAATGTTTTGGCAAAGTTGAGCACATGCAGGCATTGTTCTTTGGCCTTCCTGCACATTTTGTTGTTCATTGCAGGGGCACGTTGTAGTATTGGATAAGCACAGGATGTATATATGGTACAAATGAACAGTTCAAGTCAGTGGATGCGAATTCATAAGTTGGTTTGGTGTTTTCACATCTTCACGTTTGAAAAAAATCTTATTCTAAACATATAGTCCTGTAACATTATGCAAGAGAACATCAACAGGTTTGCTACTGTAGCACCAACGTTTTCAAGAATGCAGTTAGAGGACTGAAAGTGGAAGGCTGTGTTTGCATATTCAAACATTTACTACCACTGGAAAACTTAGAAGAAAAAAAAAAAGACTCTTTAAATTGAAGTGTAGATACCCACAACTATTAGCACAGTATTCATTTCTCATTCGGCATGTACATAGTTAATTGGGAATATTCATATTGAAAACAACAGCAAAGGGTGGAAGATTTTCTGCATAAACAGAAGTGTGTGAAGTAAATAATGAATTCAACAGTAAATTAGAGTATATATTTTGTCCCTTTTCAATACTACACTTAGAGATTCATAATCGTTGATACATATGATTTCTATGGTAAATATATACCATAGTCTTCATGTTTTAGGCCTATATTCAGCTCCAACAAGTTGTTTTACATTGGCCACACAAGTATTTAAACATTAGGGATATTGAAAAATTCATGTATGTCTATGGGTGTCTGACCTCATTTCCTTCAGGCCCTTGGTCTGGATGACATGGAGGATTTGTTTAGGAGTCATTGGGGCATCAGAGAAGTTCTCCAAAACCTGGAAAACATTTATATAGCTTTAAGGATGAAAACAAATTACAGCTTTAAAGACTCATCCTAAAATCTAAAATCTCTAAAATCCAAAGACAACTACATTTCTATTTCACCACCAATACAAAAGTATCAGATAAATGACAACAGTTGCAAAGAATCACACAATCAGGCTAAGCTGTTACATAAGCACAAAAAGGTGCATGTAACTTTATAATAATAATATAACAAAAACACACTGTGTCATAACATATAAAATAAGACCGAAGACTAGGTGGCAGAACTGTAAGCCAGTAGCTCACCCGGCAGCCACATGAGCTTTATGAGGCTAGTTGTAATATATGGCCTAGTAAGGAAGACTATTATGAAGGAAAACACTGGCTACTTTGAAAAACACATTTCATATTAATTATTTTATATGTGTAATCTGCCCTCTTTCCACGAACCTTAGCATAAAAAACGGTTGGATCTGCGTAACTCCACCCTCTTGAGCAGCATTTGTACAATACTACACCACAGAAGGCGGTAGATCGCTATGATAAAACCAATCAAAACAAGCAACAAAATAGAGAATTAAAACGCTTAAACGCATGGAGCACCGTATAACTCTCTTTGTTGTGAACATACGTGTATATGTAGTCTTGATTATATGTAAATGACGATAAGGGCATATTTATTACAATGTCGTCTTTCCACTGTAAAAGCAGAATCTATAGATATTGTAATTTCATTGTGGGCCTCTGTACTTGTTTACATACTACAGGCCTACCAGCTATACCATAACAATTACAGGACCTATCTGAACCAAACAGACTCGAGTAGCTGACGAACCCATTGTTTATACTCGTAAGACAAACACCTAACAATGTCAAATCACATCAGAATCAATCATCGTTTAATACACCACATGTAACCTCATAACAAATGTCGATCCTATGTTGATGCCATTCTGTTTAAAAATAATACCCCCGTTAGCACGCATACGCGTAAGCGGTTGTTTTTTATCGTCGAAGAGGTTCTTAAACTGCAATACTGTTCGTCAGTTATATATATATATGCCAAGTCGACGAAACGTTGACTTAGTTTACTGTGGCTCTCGTGGTTTTTTACATTGCAGATCTTAGTTGTCCATGTAATTAGCTTAGCTAATGTTAGCATATATTGTACAAGGACTGCACCAATTTGGGCGTAACACTAAGGTCGTAAATTAAAAGCGGCGATCTAATATGGCACGGTGAGCCATTGGAATGGGCCAAAAACGTCTTAATGCTATCGACTCGTGTGTTATTTTGATTGCTGTGGTGGTAATTAGCGTGGCGTTAGCACTCTTCCTGCCTAGCAAACAAAGACCTCAAACCTGGAGTAGTGGATTTGGCATGCTAGCACTGTTAGCATGCTGCGTCGCTTTGGTTGTTCATGTCAGCCCACAAAAATACACGGAGCTATTGTAAAATGTGTCTGCTTAGGGTAACATTGAAATCAAACACAATTTTCCTATTAGCAAACGAGTGCTTTGTTCGTAGCTCGCTTGTAAGATAGCATAGCACAGGCTGTGGTCGTGAGGAGAATTACCTAATACTACACATCTGGACGCTTCGCCTTATAATAATCCACGCGTACTCACGTGCAAGTACTTTTATGTTCAATATAAACAATTTACCATGCGAGCCGCCTCAGCCCAGGTCCGCTCCTTCTTTCTCTTTTGTTTGTCCTTCATTTCCTCTGCGCTGGTATCTGCGGCTACCCTGATATGCGTTTACAAAGCAACCTCAATACGGTGGCGGTTTGCTGCTTAGCAAAATGGCTAACTACGTCCCAGCTTAGCTAGCTCCGTTCCAAAACAGCACGCTCCTTTATAGGTCGGCACGATGCGGTGGTGTTCGCCCGTCTTTGATAATGAACGCTACAGTACACGGTGCTTCATTTAAACTAGCTCAACACGCATCATCTCTCCGAATCTCAGATGGAGTGAGCGCAGGGTTAGCTGTGGTGCTGCAGCAGGACAAGCCTCTTTGGAATGCAACAACCAGGTCAAAGGTCACATTTTCTGCAGGAATGCAACAAAAACAAAAAGGTGCACACAAATTCCTGTATTTTAATTGGGTGACTACGTACAGCCATGAGGGGTTTCTCTGTACTACAATTACTCACTAAACACATTAAATGGTGGCTCCTAAATAAACAAAACAACAACCCTGTACTGCCCTATATTGGCACACACTATTGTTTTGAATGTGCACAGTACAAGGAATGTACAGGGTGACGATGTATTTACAAAACCACGGGATACACATGTATACAGATATAATGATTCGTTAAACTGAAAATGCAATAATATTAGCAAAAGGAGTACAACAATAACATTTAATTACTTCTTCCAAAAAAGCAAGATGTCCAAGAGGTCAAGGTATCCTTCACCTTGTTGCTCAACAGCAAATCACCAAGGTGGGATCAACCTAGAATTTAACCTCGTGGAATGGAGTAAAACACACACACACACACACACACACACACACACACACACACACACACACACACACACACACACACACACACACATATGGTGATTTGAAGAACTCAATATCTGTTGATTTGTAAACAGTTATTCTGAATAACCTATAGACCTGTGAGCAGTTTACATTGGACCTACATCCATATAAATGCCCCAATGGGTCACAACTGACATGAAAGGCAAGACATAATAGCCTTTATTTTTTTTATTATTAGGTCATTTGATATTTGATGTCAAATGGAAAACATTTTCTGTGTTATTTCATTAGTTTAAGGCCAGCTGGTTGAGGTTATACAATTTATTTATTATTTATTTTTGGATCAATTTTGATCAACATTTGGTCACTGTCTCTCCTTAGGAATACTGCACATTTGTAGGCACTGATCTGTGAGTAATTTTGCTTGTAAAAGGTACATGTTATGCAAGGCAGTGTTTTGTAAGATACCTTGATATGCTTCATCATACAAAATAAGAAAATTGGTTCAGTAATGAAAGGTATGTGCAGGTACATAAACACAAGTTCCTCTTATAAACTGCTTAGGAGAATTTACAAATGGTAAAATAAGCAATAACAGCAATCAAAACATGTCTGAGAAAAGTTAGCAGGGTTAAAATGCTAGAGCCACTAGATAGATAATAAAACCACCATCATTTACAGCACAGATTTTTGTCAGCTGGAAATACAATTTTAGTGGACGGAAGGGATAAAAAAAGAGATCAATATTGTAAATATTGCTAGATGTTTATAGATCCAAGCAATTCAGTAAGTGTAATTCGCAGGTCTCTGATGATTTTTTTAAAATAACAAATTCATTTTTTAATTGGAAAAATATCCACGATTTTTTTTAATTGACTTTATTATCACAGGCTACCCTACCTGTAAACTAGCTCAAGGCTGCTTGTGGTACAATGTAAACTTAAATACACAACAACTGCAATCAAAACAGCCGCAGTTCTCCGTGGATCGAATGGCCTCGTCGTCAACACACTGTTTTCTCTCTGGAAAAATGTAGGCTATTTGAGAATCTGCTTCCTGCTGCAGCCTCGCTGAGCCCGGGGCGTGACGTCACTCTCCCAGAATGCATGGCTTCCAGCGCGGCGCCCAGCAGTCCAGGCCCGGACTGTAATAAACATCTTTAAAACTTCTTCTAAAATGTCGATGTGGGTACAGAATGGAGGCTGGGTGGACAGCGGGACTCAGGCACAATCGGTAAGTATCGTCGCGCTGGATTCCGTTGACCTCGGTTCTAGTTATTAACGCTGCTCCGTTGAAACACAGAGTTAGCTCCCGCAAGACAAACTCCGGTACAACTTGGTGAACCGCTAATCTTTTGTTTTTTAACCAGCATGCTACCTTGGAAAACTTACAAACTTCACCCACACTAATACCGGATACAGTTAATGGGTTTCCTTTGACGAAAAACAAAAGTAGTGCAACGATTTCGAAAGCCTACAAGTACTAAACATAAGTCCCCGTTGCCGAATTTTGCAAAGGCAGGGAGGCTAGGAGTCAAATTTAACCCCGGTCTGGTCACGTCCCGGTCCCGCAGACCTTTCCAGCGAACACATCATAGTGATCGCAGTCAAGTTCTTCCACAGCCTATATGGACTGCATCCCACAATTTTAGTAGGTACCATAGCAACATAACTCACTGGGTGTTGCTTTCGTATGGTGGAATATTTAATAGAAGAAACGGAGCGGGGAAGGTGTTGGATATATACCCTCCATGGTGGGGGACCCACAAGATGGCACTAACAGCTCCCATCACATCACTCCTTGCAAAAAAAAACTAAAAAAAAGCAAAGTCATCATTCAGTTAACTTTTGTTTTTCCCAGTTTCAGCAGGTAGATCAATATGAGCAATTTTTGTATCCCTCCCTCAGTAATTGGTTGACTGTAGTGCATTGTGAGGTTGAGTTGTAAATCCGTTGGTCACAGTTGAGTACTTAAAAATTAATTTATTTCATTCATTCATCTTCCAACCCGCTTTATCCTTTGCAGGTTGGCGGGGGTCACTGGAGCCTATCCTAATTTATTTCATATTCTGAAGGGGTTTAGAACTTTCCCAATTCAGTGGGACACCCTAGCACAATGCATAAGAGAACACACTGCATGTGTTGAGGACTTGATATTACTTAATCCATGGTATTGAGTATACCATTCAGTTCAGTTTTGTCAATTCGAAATACTAATCAATCATTTCCCATTCATTCGTCATAATCATTTGTAATCAATCATTTCCCAGAGGAACTTTCCCAAGGGATTAATAAAGTTCTATCTAATCTATCTACAGAAAAACAAAGCAGAATAATCCTTAGAATTTAATCTAATCTCTTTTATAGAGATGGCAATGCAGGAAGTGGCCTCGATTATGAATTAAACTGCAAGTTGTTTGTGGGGACGAAGGAGCAGGGAAGTACGTGTTGTTTTCTTGCATTTTTCTACTGAACCACTTGCTTGTTGTTGTAAGGAAGTTGACTTTTATGATCGGGTGTGTTGTGGATATAGATATGGATGCACATAGTGAAATTAAAGTAGAGCACTTAAAAATAAAAAAAATTAGACCATTACGTACAACAGCTATTGCTTGCTGATTTAACAGAAACGGCTGGTATGTTTTGTTGAAGTAGGCATCATCATTTAAGCCATATTTAGCAGAAAGCCCACAAATGAATGACTTTCTGTACAGATACTGTCGTAATAACAGACCACATCCACTTTTGCTTGAAATTGTAGCTTAAACTGGCATGAGTATCAATCTACCTACCACGCAATGCCCTCACTAAATTTACTGTGTATATAAAAATGTGTTGTTTTTTTGTTGTATTATTCCACATATGACTTTTAGAATTTATTTATTTCATTGTATAAGAAATAGTGAATAAGTAGGTCAGGAAACATTGATTAATTGATCATTGTTTTGAAATAGGTTTCTATTGTCAGTATAGTTCAAATTCAATTCTGACTCAGGAAGAGGTCAACTCTTTTTATCCTGGAGACGGAGAGAGAGCTTAGTTACATTTTACTTTGAAAGTATATATTTGTTATCATAAATAAGTCTTTCTGTTGTTTCTTATATTTTACACATACATTCACAGAGAGAGATGCTTAACTGAAAGAAAAACGTAGGACATAAACAGTTTGGCTTTTTAAGAAAAATTTGGAGGCAGGATCCCACTGTTATCATTAGAACTACCAATTCTGATACTTCCACTATTACTATTAGGACCACTACTGATGAGCTATGTATATGTCAGGAGGGATGTCAAGCCAGATAGTAATACAATTTTATTTGTCTTGAATATGAATTGTACCTTATCAATCAAACAGTAGAATTAAAGTATGATCATTAATTGATCATTAATATAAACTTCATCATCAGTATAAGCTCTTACAGCTAATGACTTAACGGCTCATATTTGTATGGAACTGCATGTTTAGGGCTCCTTTTCATTTTGGTGAAACATTTTATCGGTCTAATATTTTATTTAAATTTTTGCACTAATCAATTACTTGCTAACTTAATGCTTAATTTATATTTTTCCCCACAGTCTACTTTATAGAACTGATAAATTGAGGTACCTGTTGAATTACTATACATATGGAATTGGCACCTATGTGTTTTTATTTATGCATCATTTCAGCTGCAGTGAAACATAGATCAGTGGATGAGATATTACCTGCTACTGAAAGCACTAATTCAGTTTTTAACCAAAATGCCACTCTGGTCTAGATCGTTCTACTCGAACTATCTAAGAGTTGTGGTGGTTCACATACAAATATATTGCTGATTCAATAAAATCTCATGTCAAATAGATGTCTGCCATATTTAGATTTCTCTGATATGCCTTGTGGTTGCGATGGCTGTGTGGGGAGTTTTAGAATAGTTATTTGATAATTTTTTTTTTTTCCCCAGATAAGTTAGTTTGAATTGTATTTAATAGGATATTATCTCAATGCCTTTGTTAAGTTTAAATCTCTCTTGCTGTTGAAGGCCTTAAATGTATATAAAAAACTAGTGATAGAGGACCAAGGAGCTGTGCACACAGTCACACTCAGGGTGCATAAGAGTTATGACACTTGTGTGTTTTATACTAACTGCTGTATGAACAGGATTTAAAAAATGAAGATCTACTTAAGTCTGAAGTTGTATTTAGTTACTTAAATAGTCAAATGGATGATCAATTGTGTCAAGTGGAAAAAAATGCATAATATCTCTACATATCCTAGTGACGTATAGAATGTTGTGAAATTAAGTTAATCATAACTTCACCTGCAAACAATCACGAAAGGGAGTGTTATGATCTAATCACAGCTGTTCCACCTTTCATTTTTTAAAATAATGGTCCGTAGGTGAAGATATCCATTACTCTCAAATGTTAAATGCTTGTTTCCTTGGCTCCTCTTTCTTTGGGTCCTTGCCTAAACTCCTCTGTTTGCATCTCTGGTGGGCAGTCAAGGAATGACAACTTAAGAACTGGGAAGAGAGGAGAATCAGTTGTTACTCCAAAAAACATTTGTGACAAATTACAAACAAGTCTTTTCAAAATACCTATTCAGAAACTATGTGAGGTCATACTTCCTCTGTCAACTATAGAGATATTATATATGTCTGAAATGAACTCTTAATCACAAGCAGAGTATCATTTTGAAACCTTGTCCTCCTGTGCCTAAAAATCATTCAGTCCTTTTCTGAAGGCAACTGAAAACTCAATGTTCTGCTTAAACTGCAGCTGGCAGAAATTCTGCCCATGTCCAAGTTCTCTAAGAGTGCTGGTTACCCTGTGATTTGGAGGTTTTATTGCGTTAGTTGAGATCCAAGCTGTTAAACAAATTGAGGCAGAGTTAAGATGCATAGAGGAATTTTCTTAATTGATGTAGTGGTTTGGAATAGAGCCACATTATGAATTCACTGTTGGAAGTGATAAGCCACAATATGAATTTAAAACAGGAATTGGTGAGTTGAGCTCTTTTTTTATTATTAATATTATAAATTGGAATTGGAACAGAATCCAGAGAAGAACGCAGTAAAAATAGACTGAAGTTCGAAATGTGGAATATTTTCACTAAATACATGATGATTTCTTTCATCTTTTCCCCTTCCGGGGTCGCCACAGCGAATCCAATTCACATATTTGATTTGGCAGGAGTTTTTACATCAGGTGCCCTTCCTGACACAACCTACTGGACGCTCATCCCACTGGGTTGTGTCAGAAACTAAATACATAATTTAGAATTAATGTCTACTGTGAAAAAGTTGTGGAGTAAGATGGAGGATTTACACTTGTGTTTCATTTGGCACAACACACTGTATGAATTTGTCATTTACTAATAGAGATTCTATGTTTTGCAGGTCTATAATGATGCTGAGCTGCCTCTGTGATTCAGCTGCTGGGGTGATAGGGACTGCTGAATACTAAAACGGACTACAGGCCAGTACAAGAGCTTTTCTCAGGAAACACAGACCCACTCAGAGCTTCCAAAGCTCCTCATCCCAGCAGCCCTTTTGGGGTTGCTATGGCAGCTGCTGTCACAGAAACCAAGTGCTGGACACAGGCTTGCCCCTGTAAGGCGGGACAGACCACTAGTCATTGCCACAAGGGACCATCACACAGTCAACACACAGCACTTAGCATTAACTTGAGCACTCGAAATTCACAAAACAAGAGATCTGTAGGCTGATGGTCAGCTCTCTGGGGAATCCTCATGAGTGTTGTCTATGTTTGCTCAGGCTCTTGGCCAGAGTCCCTGTGCACCAGCAGAGTCTGTACGGTTACCTCTGTTAGACCATGTTCCATCAACAGGACCATCTAAAGAGCCAGCTTCAGGAGACCCACGCAGCCAGCAGGCAGCTCTTCCACTGTCAGGAGTGTGGCAAGCAGTACAACACACAGCTCGGATATAGACGACATCTGGTGGCAGCACACAGCGCTGCGGCAGGTCTGCCCTGTCCTGAGGGGGCGCCGTCCCTGTTGGAGCACCTGGGCAGCCATACTGACAGGCCTCCGCCTTCAGAGGGCAACACTAATGCTGCTGTGCCAGTGAGAGAGAGAAAGTACTCATGTGAGAGATGTGACCGGCGCTTTTACACTCGCAAAGATGTCCGCCGCCACGCTGTGGTGCACACTGGGCGTCGTGACTTTTTGTGTCCCCGTTGTGCGCAGCGCTTTGGCCGTCGAGACCACCTGACCCGCCACTTGAAGAAGAGTCACGCACAGGAATCGGGCTTGATGCCTCCTGGTACACCCAGCACTCCTGTGGCAACACCGACCCCTGCCACCCAGTGCCCTGTGAAAGAGGAGCCCAGCCCTGTGACCTCTGACCTGGGCCCCATCTCCAAGGAGCCCATTGAGACCTTCTCCAGGGACATGTACAACTCGTACTCCATGGCTAGTCCTGTGCCGGGTATGGGCCATCCCCATGGCCTGATGCAGAGCTCCTTGCCCTCAGGCATGGGTGTGGGTCGCCATATGCCCCCTCAGTCCTCTCACCCCCATCACCTGCAGCCCCCTGCGGCGCCACAGCAGCAGCCTTACACCAACATGGGCCGGTACCAGCATGTATCTACCTCATATCCTCGCACTGACGTGGACAGTTTCCTGCTGGACCTACAGAGTGTCCCACCACCCCACTTGGGTGCAGTCAACTCCTCTACCTCTACTTCTGCCTCCCCTCAGAGGGAGGTGCTTGGTGAAGGGGTGAGTGCTGGTGGTGACCCTCACCTGCTGTCAAGGAGCCCCGCTATCTCCTCAACCGAGCTGTCCTGCTCCACTAACATGGACCTCGGGCCTCTGCTGGGCTTCCTGCCTTTTGGTCTACCACCATACAGCACCCATATGGGGATGGGGGGGTTAGTTATGAACTATCCACCAGCAACCAGCTCCACCTCCTCTCAGTCCTCCTCTACTGGGCTCTCTTCACAGGCTACAGGGCCTTTCTCTTTCCTCCAGCCCCCCCAGGCTCATGTACCCCAGGGTGCTGGGGCCCACAACCATAGCCAGCTACCTCAGGCCTACAGCAGTCCTACTATGAGCACTTCAAGCTCCCTACCTCACTACTACCAGGCCTTTCAGCAGTAAGCAGCTCTGGCCCCACACTCTTTTGTGAAAACGCAAAAAAAAAAGAGAGAAACACAACTTTTATTTTAAAAAGGAATATGTAACTTTAGTCAATGCTAATAATGTTAACCTCCATTGTCTTTGTTGAACACAACAAATCACCTCATCAGTATTACCTCATTATTTAAAAATAATGCTTGAACGTTTGAGGGTAAATGTAGATGATCTCACTACAACCAAATGGAGAATGACTTTGATAAGTCAAATCTGTTACCAACAGTGAATGCACTTAACACACTTGTCACACACGCAGCACACCAGTGTATCTTGCATCCAGCACATTACTTTGGAAAAAGGATCATCATTGTCCCTGCATGTGTGGAAACCCTTTAAACCCATTATAAGAGTCAGTAATTGCATTTGGTTATAGTTGATGTTAAAGCTTGCCTGCAATTCTGGCATTTAATAACAAAATGAGCCCCTGTGTATTACTCTGTTAGTTGCTAACAATAGACAGGTCCAAAATGACCCACAGTGGCAGGTGAAAGGAATTGCAAAATTATTAGTGTTTGTCAGAGTGTGATTTAAAGTAACATCCTGTCTGGAAAAATTGTTACAAACAGCTCTTCTGACAGCTGTTAAAATGCAGTTGAGAAGTCACAACAGTCTGACAAAAGTTAATCGTCATATAGGTAATTTCTTTGGTTTGCTGTGTTTTACAGCATTTCTGGAGAAAATGCACTTAAGTTCAATTTTCAGCATCTTACACCTTTTTAAAAGGGCTCTTGGATTTGAAAGCTGCTCCATCACTGACCCAACTTAATGGGTCAGACACACGTGACTGTCAGCAGAACAGTATTGTCATCTCTGCCTTTTTTGTTTGGAGAATGCCATTATGAGTTTATTAAGAAGAAAAAAAACAAGAATTTGTACATATAGCAATGGATCACAGATCCAGCAGCAGCAGCAGGCACCCATGAGCCAATCCTGATCCGAAGGTCAAAGTTTCCAGACAGTCGTCGTCACACTGTGCCAGGTCACTGTCGTCAGGGTTGCTGGGAGTACACTAACTACAAATCCATTTAATGTCACACATTAAAACAAATACTCGGAAATCAACTAGGAAGCCGTGGTTCCTGCCAACTCATCTTTTGGCAGTTTTAAATGCATCACTCATTTATTGTGGGTGGGTTTACCTGTCTTTTAAATATCTGGGTATAGACTCTAATCTTTGTTGTAAAAATGGTGTTAGTATTAATGAGGTGGTAACCCTGGCTGTGTGACATGCCCTGGGACACTGGGGGACAGTACTGTGTTTCGTTTTCTGTTGTGTTGTTTTCAGTTTGGACCACTGGGTCTGGGCAGGTGGAACTGTGGCCTCCTCGCTGTAAATTTCCGACTAGGGTTTGAATAGGAAGGCGCTAAATTCTTCAAAGGTTTTTCCAGAGCACTATGTCCCGATTTTCCTACTTGTATTGATGGTCCTGTTGGTATTGATGCCCATTCCTCCTCAGCTGCGGTGCTGGATCCAGTGTGAAAGGTTTCTAACAGAATCAGGACTTGAGGCAAGCCCACTCCACCCCCACCACCACCTTCCTCCCTGGTCCTTTTGCTGCAGAGATGGAGACGGGAAGCTGCTTTTTCCAAGCTTCTTTTTTTTCCCCCCTGAAGTTCAACAAATAGATCCTAAGCAGCAGCCTTCAAGTAACAGAACTCGTGAAATTGGGCATGTATAGTGGAGATGATTTTCCTCTCCACTGCCACCATTGCAAGTGATTGATGTGATATTAGAAAGAAGAGGTTTACTGAGATAACCCCCACCCCCCCATCTCTCCCTTCTGCCTTAATTTCTTCACACATTGCTGAAGGACTCACTGGCATTGTCACAATCTTCAAAGTGTTAGTCTGATGTCTTAAATTTCTACTGTTGTGCCTCTTAAGAGTGTCTAATCTCTTGAATGGGTTTAAGCACTTACCGACATGTTTTAAAAAACAAACAAAAAAAGGATAATTTTGAGCTGTACCTCAAACATGCAGAAATGTGGGTTTATGTTTTTAATTGTATTTGCTTTCTAGTTATTTTGGCTGTTACTTGTGCCATTTAGATTAAAACTATAAAGGTAGGTTTTATAAATCTAAACTCTTTATCTAGCAGCAGACATTGACATTATAATTCAGTCAAATTTTCTACCTCTACCATATGTCATGTTATTTTTCCTTCAAAAATCATTAGGAGTTCTAACCTGTAACAGTTGATCAGTTTTTATCACTGTAGAAGTTGGAGATGTTTATAACTCAACTTTGAAGTACACACACTTTTTCTATCCTTGCCTTTGATATTTCTACTTATTTACTACCTCAGAAGAGACAGGTTGCTGTCCGTCTAACTTCAGAGAAAAATGTCTGTAGAGTTTTATTTTTGTCAAGACAAGCACATATACTTGTAGTCATTACTGAGGTTAGCTCACAGGAAAATGATGTCTAGCACATTTACCATATTGACTATATACATATTTTTTTCTGTATCCTTGTATCTGCCTCTTCAGTCTGGAATGTTGTATTTATGTTGAACAGTTGGCATCGCATAGGAAAAGTACCGCTGACTCTGCGGTAGTGTTGATATTTGAAAACCATCCTCTGATTGGCGCAATTTTATCCCAAACATGTTCAACACCTGCTGGCTCCACTGTGGTGATCTGCTCCCTCTTTTATTTAATATCGCTCAGTTCAGTGAGAGTGAACAAGGAGTTTGAAGACTGTGGACATTTATGGACCCTGTGATAATTGGCTCTTTTTAAACCCATGCAGTACTGTTTGACTTGAGTGACCTGTGATTTTTTTTTTTTTCCCCACAGGGAAAAGTAATATTTTTTCTTTTTTTTTTTTTTGGCATTTCCGATCAAGCTGCGTTGATGTCATTTTCAGGCCCTAACCGCTTGTGGAAATACCTCCTTACTGAGCAGAGCCTTGTGCAAGACCTCTGCCTTTTATGTGGCTTTGTTAGAAATAGTGGTACAATGAGAGAAGACTGCACTCGCACACAGATTTTTAACTTTGAAACAGACTCAGCCACTTTTCATTACAGATGTCTATATTTGTAACTGCAAATAACTGGTTGGCGCAAACGCTGAACTACTGCGACGTTGGAGACTGTACACAGCTGCTCACATGGTGTTTGTTATCAGTGGCCACAGCTTCTTAGAACTGTAACCACCATATCCTACTTTTAACCGAGCTCTACACATCAGAGGGGAAAAGCTCGACCATATCATTTCTGTGTCTTTTGCGGCAATGAATTGTAAGGGCAGTGATGTTGTGCATGTATCAGCCCACGTGTGTTCCAGACTGCTTTTGGAAGGTACTGATTAAATGACCAGTTATTTAGGTCAGCTGGTGTAAAGTGAACAATGGCGAATACACTATACTAATATATTTGTTTTTAACCAAATTGTTCCAAACCCTGGGGTCCTGTGGGTGCCCACAGATCACGTTTGCCCAGTAGCAGGCCATCCGAGAAGCCCAGTCAGGTCATGGTCTTAATGTGCCAGACTCGCCGCACCTCAAGTCATGTCTGAAAATGTTCTGCTTTTATGTGTTTTTGCTGTTGTCATTCTGACATATTTGAGGGTGTGGGCGATTAGTCTGCACAACACCATCCTCAGGTCAAAGCATTCCAGACTGAACACAGAAACAGTGCAGGGCAGAAGACAAACAGGAGACCAGTCGATTTGAAGTACTGTGGCGTCACCTGTATGTGGGTTGGCTCGGAAAACGGCTACAGCGCAGGTTTCACCACCCTTGACATAGATAGATTTTGCAGTAGGTGTTTGTATTATCATTGAATAGACTAGAAGACTGGGAAAGAAAAGATATTTTCTAATTTGTCTGAACGTAAAGTAATACAAAATAAATCTTTAGATTTCCATTGGGTTCTTTTGTGTGTTCTTCCTATAGGGTCATTGGAATGTTCAGTGTTTTGAGTTTGTCAGGTTGTGTAACAAGTTGAGTGTTCACTTCCTCACAGACCCATGTTTGCACACTTCAACCTGGGCATGTGGAGTTTTTTTTTTTTTTTTCTTTACCCCATGCCCTCTGCCAGTGGAGTTCAGGAGTCAGATCAACTCCAGGTTTGTCGTGGATCAGCTGGAGGTTTTGGAATGAGTCCATGGATGTTTAAGAGATGTCATTGAGGATAAATCATCGATTGATTATTTTGATGTTATGGGTGACTTTATTTTTGTGCAGCCCTTTGCATCTCAAAATCATCTTTGGTGTGAAGACAGTGTCAACCACGAACTTCATTGAAATAAGTGATATATATATATACATACACACATTCCTCCCAATGATCCATATTCATCTGTTCTCTTAGCACCATTCACTTAACCTCGACTTCCTGCTTTTTAGAATTAAATCATATATTCATGTTACAACATATCTTGTTTTAAAATCACCCATGAAATGTCACAAAAGGCATAGATGAATGCCGTCTACAGACCTGCTTGTATACAGATTAAAAATCCTGTGACAAACACTACTAACACTAAGGTAGTTCCGTTATAGTGATCAGTGTTCATTTTAGGACTTTTTTGTCTTAGATGGGGGCTCATAAGATTTCAAGTCAGTTTGTCAGAAAACGTACTGAAAGTGAATCTACACGGTCACGGCTGGTCCCTGGAGGGAAATCCATGGGGCATAAAGTAATGTCTCAATAAGGTGAAGTGTTAGTTTGCCCTGGCTCCCTTTTGTTTTTGTTTAAGCAACTTGGCAGTCTGCTAAACTGGACAATAAAACCATAAAAGGGAGTCAATTTTTTTTACATAAAACATACTGTGTTGCATATGCATTTTTTGAGTATTTTTTTACGACATAACAAAACTGTGTGCCAAAATGTCTCCTAAAAAAACAACTTCAAAGCAAATTATCTCTGAGTGACAATAGTTAAACTGAGTAGCTGACTTACAAATGACAGTTAACAAAAAAAACAACCCACTGTTTGGAACGAGTTGGGAGACAATGATCCCTGAAGCGGAATCTTCTCATTAAAGCCTTAAGCTATTTATACGCAGGCGCAGTAAGGTGCTATGACGCAACAGAAATTACGCGGAAACGTCTAGCGGCACACTGGTAGCATCATGGAAGACTGTACTTACTAAAAGCAAGACGCAAGTGAGGCTGAACAAGATAGTGTCTGCGAACTGCTAAATATATTTCTGAACGTCTTTTAGAATTACATTGCGGGCAGTTATCAGATATCTCAAGGAGAAAGCTGTTGTTCGCAAGCTAAGCTAACTCACCCGAAACGTTTGTTCACGCCCCCTTCACTTAGCCTTAGCCATTTATGCTACATTCTGGCATTCTGTCACATATTGTTAACTGCTTGGTTTACAGACGTTTCAGAAGTCGAGGCACCAGGATGACAGATTATTTGTGAAGCATATCCATCTACGGTAAGTCGAATCGAAACACCTGATAGACTAACCTAGGGCACTGTAGCTGCTAAAGCCTTGTTGCGGTTAGTAGAGCATTAGCTTGTTAGCCAAGATTTGACCATGGTTTTCCCGTAAATATTCAATGTCACAATTTATCAATCTCAATCAAAACTTGTCGACGTCAGTCATGAGCAGCAGCGTCTTAGCAAGTCTGTGGCAAAAGTAGAATAAAGTCAACGTTTTTAACTCGCGCTGCACGTTGGAATCAGCGTGAAGCGTCGTTCTTTCGGTCTCTTTTTACACGACGCAAATTATGATTTCATGTCAGTATTTCGCTTTCTTTCCACCTAGATGGTTTTGTAGAAATACTGCAAAAGTTTGACAATTAACGCTGTTGTTATCAGTCTCGTTTTTTACTCCATTGTTCAGTGTTTATAGACTAGTGTCCACTTCCATTTACATTCTTTTCGGTGTTTCGGTATATCCGTGGGATTTTACAATTTTGGTCGTCAATATACAATAGTTTAGAAGTAGTCTATTTTATTTATTTATATTTTATTTTATATTTATATATATTTTTTTATTTTATTAATGAGACACAGGCTCATATTTAGACCAAGCCCACGGTGTAATCTGCAACTGTGTAAAAGGTCATTGCTGACTAAGGGCCTCTAGTGCTGTCTGAGGACAGACACGTCCCGGTTGAAAGCAGGGCAACCACAGAACCATGAAATGTAAACCATGATAACACAGTAGTTGCCTGAATTGCAGTGTTTTCTAGTTTTGGAAAAGTTAATTGTATTTTCAGGTAAAACCAGGTCTGAAGTTCTGATACCTATTTTCACAGGTTGGGTATCGGATGTTACTAATCCCTGTGTTTAGTAATATCTGATATTACACACCTCACTGTGTGCATGTAAGGACCGCACTTGGGTGAAGATTACAGATCAAACCATAGATTGTAGATATCACCATTATCACATACTGTCCCGTTTTTGGGACAGTATTGAACCAGATGTCGGTATCAAATCAATGCACCCGTAGACTAACATTTACTGTAAATTAATTTTGTTATTAAATGCTGTGTACAGCAATGTATGTTTTCTCATGTGTCTTCTTCATAATGTCAACAAAACCTGACATTGTGGCTTTGTCCATTTAGAAACTGACACCTTTGCCAGAATTTAAAATGGTGTGTAACTGAATAGGTATTAAGCTGTATCTATGTGGAGCCATAAAGTGTAACAAGATGTAGCACAATGTCCTGAGTTCATTGTAGAACTCACATATTTATATATTATAGTTAGCATTAAAAAAGCTTTATTATTCTGCCACTAATCATTACCGGTGTGTGTTAAACACTTAATTTTGTTTTTGCACAGTGAAAATTTTATCGAACATATTTCTGTTTTGGTGTCTTGTTTTTTTTTTTTTCCCTCGTGTCTGTCTGCTGTCCAGTGCCATGTCTCTGGTTTTCCCACGACCCAACGCTAGTACAGTCCACACCAAGAAGGATAAGAGACTGATGGCGGAGGTTAATGTGTCGCCACTCAAGCATTTTGTCACAGCTAAGAAGAAGATCAATGGGATCTTTGAACAGCTGGGAGCCTACATAAAGGAAAGTGCTACCTTTCTGGAAGGTAAGATTTGTTGCAACATATTCTGTCTCTTGAGCAACTTGGTTTCTTTTGGAAATATGCACTTGTTCCTCTCACACTAAGGTTTAAAGCTGTAACAGGTGATACTTAGGGCTAACACTTGGTTAAGGTAATGGGATATCCATCTGATATGAAAGAATATTTATTTATGCATCCAGAGAAAGGTCTAGTTTTTCAGTGGCAAGGATAGACCAGAGACTGCTAATGACAGCAAATACAAAACAATGCTTCTCAAACAAAGATAAGAAGGGATTTGGAAATCTCAGTCTCTGTTCATAATGTGCTTAAGTTATTTGAATTGAATTGAATTGAATTGAATTGAATATGCCTTTATTAGTCCCACGAGGGGAAATTTCACAGCTGATTAGTCTTTCATGATAGAAACACAAGTCATATTAGGGTTAATGGCACACACCTTTGTTTAGCACTACATTTTGGTGTTCTGCCCACAAATGCCAGTTCAAACTTTCCTGAAGCTAAAAGAAGCCTTCTGTTAAATGTGCCCACAAGCTTTGATGACATCTCTGGCCTCAGAGTGTATGGAATGGGGCCTCAGTGGACAACATACACTGTTATCAGACCAATCAATATGAAATTTGAGCCTGTGTACACAGGGATGTGGTTTGTTTCCCAACCACCAGATTATATTCTTGATTGCCTCTTTGCAGGTGGTACTTTGCAATGACATTATTAATTTGGGAACTATCAGAATAATACAGTGTAGCATTTAAAACTCAAATTGTGACACAAATGTTTGACATCATATGTCTATGCCAGATACTTATAAAAATGAGGAGCTTGATCCAGTTACCACAGAGGAGCAAGTCCAGGAAGTCCGAGGGTACCTCACGAAGGTGGCGGGGATTGGAGAGGTGCTAGCCCGCAGACATATGAAGGTGGTCTTCTTTGGGAGGTAAAGATGTGTCTGTGGACTGCTGCAGACCATGCGGTTTACTTCACAAGAGGGTCTGTTACTCTGGTGGACTTAGATAATCCCATAGATTCAATCGGAAACCTGAACAGGTCTACTGCAGATCAGTGATATAAATAGAAGCCTGAATTGTTAGTGGGTTTTTATTCAGACTGACTTAATGTCATTCAATTAATTGTATGTGTTAGAACAAAATGCAGTTATACAGGTCTGTGTTTATAGCATGAGAAAGATAAAATAAGTAAAAGACAATGATGGTACTTATAAGCAGCGGCAACAACAATGAAATGAAGTGACACTATTTACAAAAAAACCCAATAGAATTAGGTTTCTCCTCATATTCATGCTAATTTTTATTTATAGTATATCGATAAAATGTATCGTATAATTGACAACACATCCCCTCCTGATTGGCTATCTATTTGTTAAACAGGACCAGTAATGGGAAGAGCTCAGTCATCAATGCCATGCTCTGTGACAAAGTGCTGCCCTCTGGTATTGGACACACCACTAACTGCTTTCTGAGAGTGGAGGGCACTGATGGCAGTGAGGCTTTTCTTCTCACTGAAGGATCCGAGGAAAGAAAGAGCATTAAGGTAAGCAAAACCCTCTGAGGGACTTGACATGTTGGCATAGCGATTCTGATTTGTTATGCACAGTACACTAACCTCTGTTGATGATACAAACTTCATCACAGTGGTTCCACTCAAAACTGCTGGAAATGTTGGTTGGTGTATTAGATATGGAGGTTCTTATAATCCTGTTTGAAACTGGTTCCAGACTCACTAGCTTCCTTGGGAGAACCAGTGAGAAAAGGTGTCAGGACTTGATGTTGCACTGATGAGTGTTAATGTCACCTGCTTATTTTATAGTAAAGATGCTTAGTATCTCTGTCTTCAAGTGTATGACTTGAAGTTTGTCAACCATTCTTGCCAACTCAAGACTACATTTGCCTTCTTTCTTCTCTGAAAATGGAGGGCATGCTTTGAATGGCAGTATTCAGAGCACCACAATAGTGTTTTCAAAGGAGAATCACTGGTTTATGTGGAACAGTCAGATACTGTACAACTGGTCGAGCATTCAAAGTTTCGGGGAAAATGGATGAGTTTCAATATATAAAGATCAAGGTTGCAAGCTTAAGGTGAATACTGGTATCTCTCTGACTACAAACATGAAACCACACCAGTGCTACTGCTGTTAGTGTGGACTCAACTGTACAGTCCTAACTCCGATGTACTTGTTGTGTGTTGCAGACAGTGAACCAGCTGGCTCATGCTCTTCACCAGGACGAGGACCTGGATGCTGGCAGCTTGGTCTGTGTCATGTGGCCGAAAGCCAAGTGCGCTCTACTTCGAGACGATCTGGTGTTGGTGGACAGGTCAGAATTGGCATGTTTTAATGTATAAAAAAAAAAAGATGCTCCATTTGAGTTAATTTATGTTGAACCATTGGTTTTCTTCTGTTTGTCACGGAGTGTTGCTGTTGTTACCTTACCAGCAACACACTGTGATAAACAGAAGAAAACCAGTGGTACTAGTTAAACTGCATTAATTTATGTGGAGTTTTCACCCGCAAATGTCTACACTCACCCGTGCATTTGGACAGTTAACTTATTCCTTTCCTATTTGCCCTTGTAGTCCCGGTATTGATGTGACCACAGAGCTGGACAGCTGGATTGACAGGTTCTGTCTGGACGCTGATGTGTTTGTTCTTGTGGCGAACTCTGAGTCCACGCTTATGCAGACGGTGAGACCTAACTGCTTTATGCTTCACATTGAATGAAAACTGCTTTGTGATGCAAAGATGTAATGATAAATATGACTGCAGTGGTTAGATGTTCCTCTGATGCTTTTCTTTAAATGTGTAAATGCTGTCCCTCTACAGGAGAAGTCGTTCTTTCATAAGGTCAATGAACGGCTCTCCAGCCCTAACATTTTCATCCTAAACAACCGCTGGGATGCCTCTGCCTCGGAGCCAGAATACATGGAGGAGGTCAGTCATGTTGTTGAATCATTATCTTATTGTACTTATCATACCATAACTGTATGGATTGTAGTTTTGGTTTTTACCTCATGTGCAAGTTTGTTCAGTTTTAAGAAATTTAGATTTTTGAATTTATGGTGAATATTTGAAATGGTAAAGATTTGCCTTTACTTTAATGGGCTGTATTTTGACAGCTTTTAAAATGGAAATGATTAGAGATTTCCTTTAACGGATTGAGTTATCTTCCAGTGAAAGTCCCACTCACTTCTATTAATTTAAATTAATTAATTTAAAATTAATTATATATATTTAAATTGATCTCCTACTTCAACACCATAGGACTAGAACATAGAGACAGAACCTGACAACCTCACACTTTAAAGTTAGTGTTGATCCTTAGTACAGCATGTTGGTGAGATGCAGGGCTATTTTTCAATATTACTATGAATAAAACCATCTACTGCAGCTTTGGGGGTTACTTAGATAAAGTCATGTACTGTATTCCACTTAAGTCTTCCCCTGTTTTAGATTTTTAGTGTTAGTGTGGCTGTGTGCGTCCAAAGACAGTGACAGTGTCAGCTGAACCTAATAATTTGGCCTGGTTTTGGCACTAACTCGGTGCATCTGCTGCTGGTGTACTATTTTCTCAGCACGGCTGGTAGAGTTGCAGCCTTATAACATATTGTGGCAAGGCAACAATAGCAGAAGAGGAAACTTAAAAATACAAGATCCTGATATCAAACATCTATATTTTTTGAGGCCTCCAATATGTATGTGTGCTCTTCAAATCTGTGGTTGATTTATCAAAATCAAGCATAGTGTTAAATTTTGTTCTGTTTTTGAAGATTTCACTGTAGCTCAGTTTTGTATCCCATGTCAGTTTTCTGTCCCATATCACAACATATGATGTTGTGATATGGGACAGGGTCCATTCTGTGTTATCCAGTTTGTGATCTACACGGTTTTACTTTTTGACTCATTTGTGCCTAATTTCCAGTCCACATTCAGTAATTTATTTTTGTCTATGTATCAGGTTCGCAGGCAGCACATGGACCGCTGTACAAATTTCTTGGTGGACGAACTGGGTGTGGTGGACCGAGGCCAAGCCAGTGACCGCATCTTTTTCGTCTCAGCAAAGGAAGTACTCCAGGCTCGAGTGCAGAAGGCTCAGGGAATGCCTGAAACCGGTAGAGACCTGACTACATTTAATAACCATAGATTTACAGCAGTGCCCTTAGCTGGTGGCTTATCTGGTAGAGCACATACCATCTACTGACGCTGCATGGCTTCAGAGTTGACCTGAGCTTTGTGTCAGTGTTAAATTCTTTTTAGTTAATGTTCTTCATTCAGCCCAATATATCATGTTGACCAGACCAGTAAAATAATAACCGTAAAAAAAAAAAATCACAAAGTTTTCTTAAATATGAATAACAAGAATGACCAGAAATTTCTTAAGAAAAACAAGTGGAGTTTTGATAATATTATACCTCAGTTTATTAGACTGTAATTTTTGCTTTTCAAATGTGCAAGGGTCAAACTAGACCCTGTGGGGGTGTGGTTTTCCTGCGCGTTATGTCATCTAATCACTCCTCTTTTCTTGTATTTCATCACTGTAACACAGATGCTAAAATGCTTCTAAAAAGTGTTGCAATATCTTATATCTTTTTTTAGTTTACTGCATTCATATGTTTTCTGTTTTAGGTGGAGCTCTTGCAGAGGGATTTCAAGCCAGAATGTTTGAGTTCCAGAATTTCGAGAGAAGGTTTGAGGTACTGTTGTTACACATTTAAAAAACTTGAAGCTATATTTTAATTGCTTATATTTGAATATTCGAATTAAATTGGCGATTGAGGTAAACCTTGTTGGGTGTTACTCTGTAGCTGTAGTGTGTTCATTATTTGCTTGAATGGGTTTTCTTCTGACTGTTTACACTCCTGTTAAATCCCTTTACAGAAACATACTTGGTTTTGACACAAAATGTGATTATAGAAAATTTGTATTTCCCTGCCTAAGATGGGAGTGAACTTGTTAATACTACATACTAACTAATACATATCTACACTGCATATGTTGGTTTCTGGTATGTATTTGCAGCCTTCATACCTCAGCTGATGCTTATGATTTCATTTGGGTTCTTTTCTTAGCCTGATCTCATGATCTATGAACCTGACAAGAAAACAGATGTTCTTACTGAAGTACACGTTTACTCCTTTTTTAAGTAATTACTACTGCACAAACCTTTGAAGCACTTTAATTATCATATTTTTAATTCCTATATAAATGAATTTTTAGTGCCCTGCGTTCATGTGTGGTCTCTACATGCTCATGTTCTACACAGGAGTGTATTTCACAGTCAGCAGTGAAGACT
>JAPTHA010000027.1:18867484-18877893 GCA_029814585.1 Gymnapogon annona
CCTAATATAGTAGAAAGAGCTTTAAGGCCATAGATGTGTCTCTGAGTGAGACTAGAGTCAGTGTTTAACCATGACTGGCACATCATCAGGTATTTTTTCTTTAATGTGCAACAGTGTTGGAGTAAAAATACAGACTTGGTCAGAACGACTCTCTGGAGGTACGGCACATTTAAAGATTGTCTCAATGGAATGAAAAGGAATGATTGATCTATAGGCAGAAATTATACTGACTTTTTAGGGGCTTGATTTTTTTTTTTTTTAGATTAATAGTAAGATTGTGATTTAGACTCTCACAGTCATCCATACATGGAGAATATTAACACACACACACACACACACGGAGAGCATCACTGTAGCTCATGGTCCCGAGGATGCACGCACACGTGGTCACTTGAAGGCTTTCTGTAGCTCCCTGAATGCTGCTTGCCTCTGCTTCTGCTCCTCCGCCTGCCTCTTCTTGTCCTCCTGCTCCTGACGGATCTCCGCTTCAAATTTATTGGAGTCACTGATGGCCTTACACTGGAACACACACAGCTCTCGGGTCAATCAAACCATCACTTGGTCATTTATTGTCGTTTCACATAAACTTGTGTGCCCTGTGGTGCTACAGTGAGATATATATACATGCATATTGTTACATATTCAACTTCAAATATTGCTATTTCTTAAGTTTATACCTTTTCTAATATTTTCTGTCATGTAGCCCTTGCAAAAAAAGAAAAATCAAATTCCCTCGGGATCAATAAAGTATTCTGATATACAGTAATACAATTGTATGGACAGAAATAACAACTGCTTGAAAAATATCCATACTCAGTGACATATGGGGGTCACTGAGTATGAGTGAATATTAAATTATATACGGTAACTAAAAATAAGATAAGAAAATGGAATGTTTTACAAATAAAATAAGAATAGAACTGAGTGAAATAAAAATCAAGACAAAATATGAATAGACAATGTTTATAATATTAATCAGTCACAACATGCACTGTAAATCTATGGACAGTATGTGACCGCGTACATCTATGAACTCAAATTAATCTAAAAATAATGCATTCAAATTTTGATCAATACTGAATAGCTATCCCATTGTAATTGATAAACAGAAGATTATTGCACACCACAATGCACATAACTCACATTTACAGAGTTACTGATTACCGTTAGAAATGACTGTTTTGAGGGAAGTGATCGTACAGTTAAAAACACCAGTGTATTTCTTTTTGCAGTTTAGTGTGGTGACACAAACTGTATCTGAATATATTTTTAGTAACAGATTTTAATGTGCCATTTTGACAATCTTCATAAATTAGTAGAAAAAGGTCACGGGGGACCAAACAAAGTACCAGATACCAACCACAAAACCAGCAAAGGTGGGTGAGGTTGTTAAAGGCGCCCAACAAATTAAATTTATTATTATTATTATTATTAACTTATGGCAGAAAACTGAGCAAAGCAGAGACTTTCACATCCAATACTCACAAAAAAAAAACTAGACATAATAATCTCCACCTACAACACATTCCAAATAGTTTTTGAAGTTGATTAAGATTCAGATGTGTACAGGGGTCTTTGGAGTTGGGTTTAGCGATAAACAGATTTTAAAAATAAATCAAATAGATGTGCTTCTTCTTTCCACCTGTGATGAATAAAGTATTCTGTTTTCGAAATGAGTGTGTTTGTGTATTGATTGATGAAAGGATAATTAACTCCTGGAATCACTTACTTTGGCTTCAAAAAAGTTTTTGGCTCCTTTGACTCCCTCTGTAGAGACGTCAATTTCAGAGAGACGAGCGAGGACGCAGAGGCCGCTGTCCTCTGTGAGCTCTCCTGCTGCTGCCTTTCTGAAAATCAGTAGGAACTGGAGGAAAGAAGTATAGAGTAAGACGTGTGTCTGTGCCGGGGACAGAAGTACCTGCTCTGAACTCGTCTGATCATTGCGTCTGCCTTCACCTCTCTGAAGCTAAGCTTGTCGTCCAGATCTTCATCGACCTCCTTGATCATGTTCTTCAAACCGAGGTGCGTTTGTGGAGCTTCGAGTTTCTCCATCATGAGTTTCAGCTCCATCAAGTCAATGTAGTTGTCTTTCCCAGCGTCATACCTAGCCAAAATCACATGGGAAGAGTACGTCATCACCGAGGAATATCATCTGTGACAGAGTTTCAACAAAATGGCCGCTCCATTGTGACCGCAGCCCTCCCCCCCCTACTACAAGACTCAGTTCATCCATCATGACACTCACCTGTTCTGCGCTGCACAGCCTCGTCGCCAAGAACAGTATTTGAGGCTGGTGTTTTCAGTTGTGCAGCGCTGGATTATTTTCTCCCACAACTAGTCATAACGTGGACCTTCTCTTTGCCATTTGGACTCTTTGAAGAATAGACTTTGACCAACTTTCCCCCAGGTTCTGTTTGTCCTTTTCTTTATATTTGTTAATAAATCTTGTTTTTGTTCCCTTCAGGTCTGGAGTCCTATCATTTCACTTCATGACAATGTCCACTTTCTCACCAACTGTATTTAGTAGGGGGTTTTTACGTGCTGCCGTTATGGTCCAATATGTGAAATAAACCAGTTACTGTCACACTGAATTTAGTTTCTGAAGATTATGCACAAACACATTAACATGATGTCATCAGCCATGTCTGAAGTACAATTGAAAATAGCTTTATGCTACACATTTCAAGAATCACCACCAGCTTTTGTGCCCACTGAACCTTTTCTTCGTTAGTTTAAAAAAAGTATGTGCATTAAGCCTTAGTTTCCTGCTCCTATTCCCCCCAATTAAAATACTATACATTATTATAATGTGGCACTGTACCAATACGGTTTAACAATAATAATAAATGCTGAACGTCTGTCAGAACCACCAAAAGAGAAACTACAACAGTTAGAGATATGGAGGTTGGCTGCTCACCACACTATGATTCACTCTGACACAATGTAACATGTAGCAGAACGATAACCGTTTTGGTCGACAGAGAAGTGTTGTTTCCCCTCAGACTGGCCTCTGCTCAGTCACCATCTATCTGTTGACAATCAAATACTGGACATGCACACACATATTCACATCCTACCTGGTCCAAGGACTAGTCCAGACTGAATTTACTCTTTGAACCAAAAGGACAAGTTTGAATCCCTGTGTAAATATTCTCAAACAACCCCCCACCCCACCTCCTCAGCTGAAAACTGATTATTTTAAGTAGTCCAGTCTTCCGGGGGGCCCTGGGGAACCCAATGTAGACGTCCACTTGGCTACTGTCCAAGCCTGTTCCAAACCCCTTACAGACAAGTACAGAGTTGTTCCTCTTTCAATGTCCCTGCATGTTGTGACAGAACTTTCTTACATCCTGCAGGATTCCTGCATGCATTTTATCAGAGTTTAGATTATCAAACTGTGTCGCAAATCATGTTAATGCTGGAAAACTTTGTGTCACGCCTTGACTCTGCACAAAGACAATGACGTGATTCAGTCATCCCTGTTTAAAGTTGCGTTAATTACTTTAAGTTACACATTTCAACAGTCAGCTGACTCAACTCTATCCTGACCTCACAAATCATCCGCCATGTAAACCTTTTTAAGGACCTCTTACTGATTTCAAGGGCTTTCTAAGATTGACTGCTGAATCTTGGTGGTTAGTAGACATCGGTCACACTAATCAAGGAGGTCTGCCTTAGTTTCTGACACCATCACAAGTTCATTCCATCCAGATCTAGTGAGTTACAAGATGATGGCAATGGCAAAGGTCATATTTAACCTGCATCTCAATGCAAAAAAAGGATGACAGCCACAGATTAAAACATTACAACATTTCTGTCATGTTAATCATCTGTTTTAGACATAAACATTGAACTATTGCCCCATCTGCAGCTCTTGATAATTGTGTTACTGTGTGGTTCCATTATGCTCCTCCTCATGTTATTATAACCATTACTGTTACAATACTGTTGCTACCCTAAACATTCTGCTATAGTTTATTATACCACTTATTATTGTATTCTATTCCATTTTTACTACTTTTTAAATGTTTTAAATGCATGGCAAATAAAGTGAAATTCAAACAGCATCTCGATTGTTTGTTCTGTACATTTAGTGAATTAACGACAGAGGATCTCTCAGTTTTGAGTCTTTTATCAGGAGTAATATCACATACGCTGAAACCCAAGTCTGGAGTATTTCATGATCACTCTGCTATTGCTTTGTACTGATGCATTGTGATGTGAGGCTTTATATTTTATGTGTCACCGTTTGGGCGAGGGACTGAAGTAGGACACCAGTGACATCACCTACAAGGCAGACACACTATCAAGTATCACAAACGCTGGTAATTTCATATCAGTTTTCATTATGCCATCAGCTTCGATGTGTGTAGTACGGTGGTATGGCTTTCCCACATTTTCATCAGTGCCACAAGGCTCATCATCAGCTCACCGACAACCTGTGACTCCCCATCGACAGGTTGGGGAAAAAGTTTAAGAATCTGCACCCTCACGTATTTTTCAAAAACAAGAGGAAGACAGAAAATGTTCTCTGCCAACAGTCCAGAATTACCATTAGCTCTGTGTCAGAACATTCTGCAGAACTGAGGAGCTCAGTGGTCATCAGTCGACTGTGTGACAGCCATAGTTAAAGATCAAACCAGTGCACTGCTTCCCGAACATTAACATCAAAGGCATGAAAAACTAATATCTCATGAATCGATTGACCTGATCTAACCCTTCTCCGTGCCAATATAAACGCCTGCTTTTGCATGAGAACTTCCACAACTCACTTCCCCTTATATAAATGTTATGCATCCTCCTTTCCAGAGCCCATCTCTCTGGTTGGCAGAGTTCCAAATCTATTTTAAGACATTTATTTTCAAAGGCTTTGGTTCCTTTTCAAACAGACTTCATTTCCTCCTTTCTTTGCTTCCTCAACAAGGACACAACTTTTTATTTTATGTCCCTCATTAAACTTCAATAAACTCACAGAACGTTCCAACCAGGAACAGAATTCTAGTTGACTGTTTTCTTCACAGCCTCGCACAAAAAAGTTAAATAATAACTTGGAGATTAAGACAAGTGTGGATAAATAGACTGATTTATCCATTAACTGCTTAACATTATGATACAATAACGCTCTGACTGTACAAAGAGCTTCTTCGCTTCCAAATGCCTAAACGGGCCTGGGCACGGCAGGAACCCAAAGAATCTGGGCGAGACTTCACACAACAGCCTAAATTCTTCTACATGCAAAAGCAAAACTTTGAGTCAAAGTGATTTGTATAAAGATGGAACTCTCTCTGGAGAGAACACATCAACCACAAATCAACACAGTCATCTATTAGTTTTAATGAATTCAGTGACATGTTGGACAGGGCTGGGCAATGAGGTCAAATATCTATCAGCCAGTACTGATCCTTGTCGTCTTGTAATTTGAAGGCTGAATATTCATCCTGAATGAAGGGATGAGATGATTATCACCATCACAATTACTATATTAACAATCACTGCTGTATTAGCGCCCAGTCCTAGTGTTGTACATAGTTTGTCCATAATCTACAGTACGTATGTTGGTATAAATGTCTGAGGTTAGTTGTATAGTAAACAGTCCTTTCACTATCCGCAATATTTACTGCTAGAGTAAATAGTTGAGGTCCTAGTCAATTGTTGGGCTTGACTCAGTCTGCAATCATACTTCCTGACAGCCTTGCTAACAAAGCCCTACTCATCACAAAACCTGATGAGTAATGTGTAAAAACTTTAACCCATGAAAACCCAGAGCTACTTTTATGGCAGTTCATAAATGTTTTTTTTCTTTCCCCATATAACCTTCAAGTTATTTATCTCAATTTAATTTACCATTATTCACTATATTTTGCTCACCCCCCCATGCCTGTATTTCACAACAATTATTGACATGTATTGAGATTATTTGTGGATCAACAGTCATTTAACAGTTTACTTTAGTAGATGGTTTTGGTCACCAGTGAATGTTTGGGTCTTTATCGGTTAAACATGCAATCTGTTATCACACAACTATGATCTGAATGCTTCTTTCAGCAGAGAATAGCATATCTTCACAGTCAACTAAAAAGAATATCAAAACAAATAAGTGAAAAGAAAGCAGAGCCCCACCCGGTCTACCCAGAGATTAAGTCTCAGCCTTCACTTTCAATCTTTTCAAAAGTTTGTAAAAATGAAAAAAAAAATTGAGAGAATGGCACATGTAAAGAATATGTGAGTGAACTTTGAAAAAAAAAAAAAAAAACTGGGTGAATCATGTCAGAGAGACTGATTGGACAAATTTTCCAAGGTGAAATTAAATATATATATTATAATAAACCTGCAATTGAAATTCAGCCATTCAAATGTGCTCTGCACTTCTGGTGACAAAGATCATGTGTGAAATTGGAAAAGAATCAGCTGAGTAGAGTCCGAGAAATCGGTTGGACAGAAACCTCGGCAAACCAAATTCCTGGTATGTCTGCAGTTACACCTAGTGTCCACGTTCCTTTTAAACCCTCACCAATTGTTTTGTGCTGAACATTTTCATATCAATCCATCTTGTATTTTGCATATCTTTATGTTCTGTGTGCCCAAAATATCTATCTTTGGAGAAAAAAAAAAGTATGTAGATACAGGAGAATGAGTCACAGCATCAGAGTTCATCAAGCATTTGAGTAACATCGTCTGGATCCAGGATTGTTTTATAGCATTTTCAGTCCAATAACCACCCAGCTGGTTTCTCTCATTCTGCACATGGTCCTATCGTTTATCTGTTGTTCTGTAAGCCAATTCAAGACTAGTATATGTTAGTGCTGAAAAGACATGTCACCTTGGCGGAGGTCCACGCTCTCCAAGTAATTTTCTAGTAGGGTTATGTTACTGCAAGTTCTGTCAGCAAAAAAGTTTCCAAGTTTGAACTCATACCTCTGATTAACAGACTTTGATTTACCCCGAGCAGAAAAGCACAAAAAAATTAAAAACGTAGAAACAGTTTTAACAGAATGTGAAGAAAATTACCCAAAAAGACAAAATGTCTCTTGTGGTACCTGTCAAATTCCTCATCGTGACATTATAGACAATATTTACAGCAGGTAAACTTCCATAAAGAGCCAAATCCTACCCTCTCATGATTGTGGGTACTTATTTTTTATCTTTTTTAAAAACACACTTGCATTAACTGTAAAACTATTGAAGTAACCGACAATGAAAGTATGCAAATAGAGAAACTTCACACGCAAATGTGTGGGAAGTGACGTTATCATAACAGTTCAGAATGTAGAGACTTATTGTCTTAATGTTTTTCACCTTCCTCTTGAAGAACAAGGCACAAAATCAAGTGGAATGTCAGCCATCAGATGGCTTGGTGTATCAAGTGCAATGAGAAATGCCAAGTCACACAAACAAGGTTTTACTTCACACATTCTAATAAACTGCAACTTCCTTGGCTCAAAAGAAAAATTACTGATGAAAACATGTCACTAAACTTTTACAGAGAAAGAAATTAGCCTGTTTAGATGTACACTAGAAATCTAACCATTAATCTAATCATGATCTGATGTCTGCAGTTATCATACTATTCCAGCGATCATATAATTTGTATGATCTGATGTTTTATTAGATAGAGCAGGAATCTCATCTGCTCTTTACGCATGTATACAGGTTAATCAGATTAGTTTTGTTGTTTTACATACAAGTATGTGTAAACTATTAAAATCGTAGAATGCAGACGTGATGTAGTCAAACATGAGCGGAAGATGAGAGGAGGAAGTATGAGTCTATCATCACATCCTCTGATAGAAACACACGATAATGGGCTGAAACATTTACCCCAGGGGTTTTTTCCAATTACCACATTTCTGAAGTGCATGTAAAAATGTCAGATCTAATTAATAAAATTATCCGATTAATAACAGTTTCCAGATTCTTGTAGTCATGTAAACTGGCCCATTGACTGCTGTTCTCTCTTTTTTGTTTTTTTCTGAAATTAGGTCCGTTGGGACAGGGCCACATGGGTGGGACTTTAACTCTCTTGTCACGTAACTGGGGAAAACTTCCTTATCCCAAAGCAATGTACGTTTCAGTTAAGTATGTCGAGATAGAAAATATGACGTTTATGTTAACATATTAATGGGGATGTGGCCTGAATTCAGCTTTTCAACAGCTTCCCTTTTTATTCCAGACTCTCAGAACACAACAGCGGCATTTTCTGTGGACAGTGAAGGGTGCCTACAACAATGCACTATTTGAGTTCCTTATCAAGGACTTGCATAACGTCCCCACCCTGCAATCACCGCAGATCCACTGAACTCCACCACAAGGATCCATGTACACTAACAGTACATTAAACAGCATACAATTACATACAACTTACAATTCACTTCCTGACCATTTTAACCACTAAAAGTGCCAGAAGGCTACATTGACCAAAGTAGGTCCCACAGCCACATGTGTCTTAAAATTCAAATCTCAGAATTGTATAGATCTTTATTGTCCCTGTTAGAGGAACAATGAAAATAAGTTTGGAACAAGTTTAAATAAGTGGATAAGTTTTGGAAATTTCCCCGAGTGAGACTAATAAAGGAATCCAATCTAAAAAAAAAAAAAATCTAGTCCAAGTTTATCACCTCTCTTCTGTTTAGAAGCAACAGACTGAATGAAAAAAAAAATAAAATCACAAAATAATGAAAACTGTAGGCAACAAAAAGCTGCAGGATGAAACATTCAATGTATCACAAAAACACAACTAAAAACTCTTGAAATACACAAAAGTGTATCTAGCAGTGATGACAAATGTGTGCAACAAATAAGGATTACATACAGTACAGGACAAAAGTTTGGACACACCGTCTCATTCAATGCGTTTTTTTTATTTTCATGACTATTTACATTGTAGATTCTCACTGAAGACATCAAAACTATGAATGAACACATGTGGAGTTATGGAATAAACAAAAAAAGGTGAAATAACTGAAAACAGGCTTTATATTCTAGTTTCTTCAAAATAGCCACCCTTTGCTCTGATCACTGCTTTGCACACTCTTGGCATTGTCTGGATGAGCTTCAAGAGGTGTTATTGTTGATTGTTGACTTGTATTAGTTTCAGGTTCTTATTCAGTTCCTTAAAGGAGAGTTTGTAGTAAATTTGTAGTAATTTGTTGGTTTTCCAACAGTCTGGAAGGAGTTCCCAGAGGTGTAGTATGATGAGGTGTAGTGTGGCCGAACTTTTGGCCTGTACTGTATATGACATATCAATGGTAAGATAAAAAAAAAAAAGTATCCTATCATAAAGTGTGTAATTAATCCTGTGACAGTTTGATCAAATACCGGAAGTTAACGCCATATAACGTCTGTCTTATAATATTCCTAATATGGTCAATCTGCAAACTACTTCCTTGTTTGAGTCCTCGACCCAAACGGCGAAGTTCAGTGTGTATTTTAGCCCGTGCGTGCGTGTGTGTGTGTGTGTGTGTATGTATGTATGTTTTCTGCATGTCACACTCACGTCTTGAACATCTTCTCCATGTCTTTAATCTGTTTTCGGGAGAACTCCTTGAACTCGGTGTAGGGGTTGAACGCCTTCATGCTGGGCTGACAGTGTTCCCCGTGGCCCTCGTTCAGCTCCCCGCGCCGCGTCAGTTTGGCGACCAGCTCCGAGTCCGCGCTGGCCGTGGTCGGCTTGTCTTCCTCGGAGCCATTCTGGTCTTTGACTTTGTCCACGGCAACGGGATCTTCGGTCCCGTCTTCAATGTGCAGCCGGCGGCTCAGTTTGCTCGACAGCTCGTCCGTGGCCATGTTTGTCCGACGGTGGAGGAGTAATGAGACTCGAGCTCAGGAGGCGTGACCGCGCGCGCGTCTGGAGAATCCGCGGCCACTTCAGAAAGGCTGTCCTCGCGCAGGAAAAGTGATCTGAAATAACTTGTTTAAAGTGTGTTTTTTCTTGTCCGCTCGTGTCCGTCGGTTTTTTTTTTATCTGGACGTCTTCGGTCAAGTTGACATGAGTGTGTGTGTTTTCCGGGCTGTGTCCCAGTGGCTCATGATCGTCTTCGTCTCGCGGCTGACACTCAGCCCACCGACCAAAGGGGGCGTGTCCAAATAAAAGCCTGTCTCGAGGCCCGTGTCTTTATTTCAGAGTATCATGTGACTCAAAGACAAACGAGGCTCCGTTGGCTGAAATCACGTGACCTCCTTGTTAGGTGATTGAATTTACTTCATCGGTCCCCCGTGAACGAATGTTTTCTAATTGAGGGAATTATATGTAAATGGAGGAATGGCCTGAGCCAAAGCACTGTCACTGTACTGAATAAAATTAAAATACATCCCAACTGTCCACCCAATTTAACCCTCCAATATCTCCCAGTAACACCTGCACTTTCTGTGACATATCTATCTATCTATCTATCTATCTATCTATCTATCTA
>JAPTHA010000027.1:18877993-18896769 GCA_029814585.1 Gymnapogon annona
CCCACCGCCCCCGCCACCCCCATCACAGCTCCAATAGATGGACCAGGCCCCAGAGGCAGGAGGAACCTGACAGCAGCGAGACCCGCTCCACCACAGCTGAAGGCTATCACACAGGTCTTAGCTGTTCCATTGCATTTCCACGACACAAACAGTGACATTCCAACAGTGGCCATTATGAGCTGAGAAACTAAAAAAGTATAAAAGAGAAACTGAGTGACGTCATGAAATCTGGACGTAGCAGTTTCCAACGTCACGACTGGTCTCATCACGACAAGTAGCGACTCAATGCTAAACACCATCATTGACACTGATGAGCCGAGAAAAGCTAGATTTACAAAGTCTTGTAGTCGGATTGCTAAACACAGAGACGTAACTGTGATTAAGATCGTCGCTGCTGCTTGACTGTGAGGCAGTTCAGGTATTAAACCCCAGCTTATCAAGACCCACACTATGCATATGCTTCCCCAAATCAGTCGACATGTTTTCTGGTTTACTTTGTCTATCACTGATCCCTGGGAATAGGCAAAAAAAATCAGACAAGCCAAAAAAACAGGCGATAGAAACAATGTGATTTGAGGCCCATAAACTTCACACACAAATAACATGTCTCTGAACAGCATCATTCCAAGTGTTCCTCCAGTCACACTCACACATATCAGACCAACTGGTCCAGCGGAAACCTGTACCTCCCCTTCTCTGTTCAGTCCAATGACCCCTGAACATGAAGCCACTCCAAAGACGATCCCCAAAGCTGAAGACAGAGTCACTGCATAGTTAGAGTACGTACCCACAGATACAACCACTATATTCCTTATAGGTAACAAATTGTTTGGCGTCTGGACCAGGGCTTCCAGACAGTGGAGTATGTGTACTCCCAGTAATCCCAGTAGAAGTCCTCCCAAGACTCCCAGTGGTACCCCCCTTGCAATTGTTGCCATGACAGACCTCCAACCTGAGCAGAAACAGGAATAAAAAGGACATGTCACGTAAAAATCACACAACTCATTATGACTGAAGTACAAACAAGTGACTTACGTGAGGAAAAGGGGGGGGGGTGTGTGTTGTCAAAACTCTGGAAGGAATGAATAAATGAAGGAAACAGTCAAAGTCAATGTACATTGTACAATGTACTGAGGAGCAGCGAGACTCCAGCGCCCTTGTGTTTGAGAGGCACAAAGAATACTTAAGAAATCCAGCCAAGAACACAGCACATAAAAATCTGACAAGACTGTCCGAGTCCAGACCGTGACAAGACATTCTCAGTTGAAAGTAAAGCTTCACCCACTTAACCCATTTATTTCAAATATGCATTTAAAAAAAATAACCCGTTTCCTCAATAGGAGGAATTTACAAATGTGCTGCCCTGCCAGAGTAGTGGTGGTTAAAATCCAAAACAGTGAGTGAGAACGACCCATCATGAAAATAGATGCTGTTAAATGCTGTTTTCCTTGTTTGTTTTTTTGTTGTTGTTATTGTTGTTGTGTTTACTGTTGTTTGCAGGGTTGTTGTGATTTTATTCTAGTTTTGTTCATCTTTTCATCATATAACTGCTCTAAGGAGTTCAACAAGGTGTCAGAATGCAGTTGGACTGATTTAAAAAAAAAAAAAAGAAGCCCCAAAACAGAACCTACTGGGCCTAAACTCAAAGTTGTTCAGTATGTTACACCTGTTATTGATGCTATATCTTATAGAACATCCCACTTAGGCATCCAGTAGGTTATTTTCTCCAGGGGCACAAAATCTAATAACTCTGTAAAAATCACACAACTCATTATGACTGAAGTACAAACAAGTGACTTACGTGAGGAAAAAGGGGGGATGTGTTGTCAAAACTCTGGAAGGAATGAATACATGAAGGAAACAGTCAAAGTCAATGTACATACAATGACTTAAATATGAAGAACATGAAGTAATGTTTTCTTTTTTCTTTGTGATCTTCCTGTTTGCCCTGAATTGCACTAACTTGAGCTGTCCGTCCTGTGGTGTCTAAAAACCCTCCCTCTCTCTGATTTGACAAAAAGAGAAGCATTCCATTCCAGCACCTATCTACCAGAAAATAAAGTCATATTGTTGCAGATGTAGAAAGTGAGCGGTCATTTTTCCACTTACCAAATCACATCTGTGTCGTTATATCATGCCATTCGATACCTCGAGGTTGTTCAAGTTCTTTGACTTTGATCTCTTAAGGTTTCACTGAGCGGATAAGATTTACATGTAGAACTTGTTTGCCAGCATGCCTTTTTCAAATGGACAGATATGGTGTGGGTGTGACAGTACACTGGCACCTGACATTCATGACTGATTAAAATAAGTTATTCTTTGAAGCAAAGAAAGAATAGACCTTCAACATTTACCTACATGTTGGCTTCACCGGCTCCATGTCCCAGGATACTTTAGCGTGTCCAGATTTTAATATATACGACTAAACATTTAACCACAGGATGGAAAAGCAAAAAAAAGTTAGAGAACACAAGCAGATTGTAACAGTGACGTTTAAGCACCTCCTTCTTGTAGGTGTATCTACCAATAATGGCTTATATCATGGTCCAATTTGAATCTATGTGTTACAAGTCTTTATTACTGTGGATAAATGAATGAAATTTGCAGAAGTGAGTGTAACACATCTTCTTTATGCTGGAATGAAAGAAGGAGGTCCTTGTGTGTGGAGGGTCCTGTCATTGGGTTGTTTTCATGTGCGTCCTCACTTGCTGCCTTCGTCGTCTCCTCCTGTGTCTCCTCCTGTGCCTCCTCCTGTGCCTCCTCCTCTGCCCAAACCATCCCTCCCTCAGTAATTTTCCATTGTCCTAACCACTCCTCTTATTTCCTGTAATACTAATCCTCTGGTTGTGTCTCCACTCATCACCTGTCCTGTACTCACCCTTCCTGGTACCTGTTTGATCTTGTGTTCCTTGTGGGATGGTCTCTGGGTTTGTTTCTGAGCCATATCTGTGAAAATTGTCCAGATTAACCCATTGCTTTGGAGCAGGTGTTGAGCAGCCTCTGTATACTGTTTTTCAACTAAAAAAATCTGTGACAGCTGCATATTCTTCTGCATTTTTACTATTGATACACTATTCTTTTAACGAACTCAAAGTTGGGACCCACAATGCAACTGCCATAGTAAAATATTATTTCTAGAAATTTACTGTTATAGTAAAATGTATAAGAAAAATCTATGTTGAATAAATGTATTAATTAATGTGCTCGGAGAGAGTCCTCTGGAACAATTCACCAAAGACATACTGTTGTTGTTAAAGTTGAGAGAAAATATCTGTCACTATACTTTTTACATGTAGTCACCGGCTGTGAGAAAGTGATAAAGTTTAATTGGGACTCACTCCCCCTTGTCAGAGTAATGAGACGTTTAAGAGTTTTGATATGTTGTTTACTTGTTTGTGATACATGCATAGCTTCTATTTCCAACTATTTGGACATCCTCAAGTCTAATTATCTCTGCATTCATGCTACTAGTCTGAATCATCCAGTGTATATTATTTAATTTTATTTCATGTATTTATTTATTGATTCTACTTATTCCATTCGTCTCTTGGGGTTTTAAACAGGTTTTATGTGCTTTTTACAAATAGTTTTTTTTTTCTAACAGATGATAATCTGTTCTAGAAGAGTGTCCTTGATTGTATCTGACCCTAGGAGTGACCGCACAAACATTCCTATGTGTTTCAGCACAAATGGCAATACATCTATCTTGAATCTTGATCAAACAGACCTTCATTGCACAGGTTGCACTGCCCTAGAATAAATTTATGATACAAACACAAGCACAATATTTTATAGATAAATTATTGGTCACATTAAGAAATGTCACTGCAAAATTGGACATTTTCCCCTTAAAAGTTGCACGGTGTTCACAGAACTGTACAATATTTTTGTGGAATTGACTACATTAAAAGGTGTAGCACTACTGATCGTTGCAACTGGGTTAGTTTTATTCTCAGACCTTTTCCACGCAGAAACGCGTCTATTGGAAACAGCTCAGGATGCCTTGAGTATTCAGAATGTGGGCTTTGCTGCCATCTAGTGGACACAGCGGAAATCACACACGTACCAAATGTGTGTATCACTGCGAACAAAAAAGTAGTTCTTAGACTTTAGGCTAGATTTCTACTCTTATTACCAGTCATCCACGACTGTATAGACTAGTGTTGTTTTTATATTTAATCGTTTAATTGTTATTGTTCTTTAAATAGATCATTCTCCCCATTTAAACTGGAGGCATGTGCTGGTTGTCTTTGTGCCATGTGGGCGCAAGATTATGTGTGCGTAAATAAGCTCGTTATCGCCCCTAGTCGCCTATTTTTTCAGTGAACAATTCCTCTGTGTTAACACAATAAATCTTTCAAACGTACGTAACGTAAGTTTTAAAAAAGTACATTTTGATATTAACTCTTATTATAAATATCTTTTATTGGATGGGGTTTTCACCAAAATAGAATCGATGCCATTAGCTTACATTAGCCGTAGCGGAGCAACATAATTAGCTAGTCATCATGTTAGCTTAGCTGATAGCACTTCAGATGCAATTCACATATTTGTAAAAAGGAGATTTAATTTCTATTTTTATATAAAGGTTGCATTTCTGCTGATAATTTAATGTTAACGTTAACACCAGGATGGCAATGGAACATGTGAGAGAGTCCAAATCTGGTCTGTCGTTGAAGCCATTTTCTAACCTATTCAAGTGTATTTTGTCACTCTTGGATGCACTGTGACTAAAGCTACATGCTTATTGAATTTATTTTTCTTGATTTTTTTCTTTTTCCAGGTACATCTGGTTCCAGGATTGTGTTGACATCCAACTTCTTTCGCATCCTGTCCCCCCCCCAATGGGTTGTGTATCAGTAACATGTGGACTTCAAACCATCAATGGAGTCTGCTTGAGAATAGTACTCCTTTACCAGCATGAATGGAGAGAAGGTCCAGATAACTGTCACCCTGACAAATGAACTGCCACCCACATCACCAGTATGCATTCAGCTTTGCATCATATTCAGAAGGTTAGTATAGGGGTAACATTTCAAAGTTTTACTGACCTTTTTCTAACGCGTTCTTCATTTGGGTGTTTTACAATTGTTTCGCAAGTAATTATATATCTATTTACAATTTGGGTAAATAACAAACTGGAGCTCATATGTCGATTTGACTGATAAATTTATGTTATTAAAAGTAATTTGGAATTCCTAAATACTGATCCATTCTGAAATTGAGCCTGTTTGGTCCTTGTCAAATTAATGAAACTATACTCTTTGAAACTTTAAATAAACACAGACACTTCTGTTGCTTGCTGCATTGTTTGCTCTATTAATATAACCAACCTGTCAATTTATTAGTGAGCACTGTTTTATAACAATTAAATGATTCTGGGTGTTGGCAAAGCTATTAAAACAGATGTGTAAGGTTATGTTGATAGCTGACTCTCACATTGAAAGTGACATTTCATTTGAACTAAAGAATAAAAATCTTCTAATCCTGCCATATATGCTGTATTAAACTGACACATATTATTAAAAAAACATATATTCACTCAGTAGTCACATAACATATTGTCAAATCATAGCAGAAGTTATCTCATGACACTTTACATATAGAGTAGGTCTAACCCAGTCAGTGTTTTCTCAACCAGTGTTTTCTCAACCAGTCAGTTGAGAAAACACTGACTGGTTTTCTCAACCAGTCAGTGTTTGCTGGTTGAGGAAACCCTTTTAAACTGACCTTGAGTCCTAGAGGATGGTTCTCTGTCTGGACCAGTTGAGGTTAAATAAAGAGATAGAGAGGTTGAATAAAGGGAGGACATATGGGGAGACACGAGCAAAGCAAACTGAACTAGAATTATTCGGAAATAGAATAGCTGGTGTTAATAGAATTTCCAGTCAAATAACAAATGTCCATAACCGTTCGTATTATTACTAATACAAGCATTAACAGTGGATGCTAATTATACTATGACTACTACTATGAGTAGTAGTAGGACTATTACTGTTACTCCCAATAATAGAAACCTCTTCCATATATGGAACCATGGCCATGTTAGTTGTGAGGTCACTGCAGTCCAGAACTCAATCACTTTTAAGAGCTAAAAATACATTTAAAGATAAGAACTCAGGTTGCTTGTGAAGGCTCTCAGTCGTACAGGAAAAATCCATAGTGGAGAGGGTTTCTTCTGTCGTCATCTGTACTTGTGTACAGATGACGACAAGTACAGATGACGACAGAGTACAGATGACGACAGAAGAAACCCTCTCCACTATAAGAACTCAGGGGTAAAAGTGTTGTTAATTAGTACTCTTGATTTGTTTATGTTCTGGCAATTTTAGTCACTAATACTCACTACATGTTACTTATTGTTTGTTTAATTACTGAACACGAGTGTATTAATGAGTCTAAATCTTGAATGGTGATAAACTGTAATAAACACAGATATTATTTTAAAATCAACTACAACAGGAACAGTATGAGCGACAGCAGTGGGACGCAGTGCTCCTGAAACAGGCAACCATTAGATGGAGGAAGTCTCCATAGTCCACAGAGGGACATTTTAGTGATGAGTGTACAGTAATGGACCAAAGGGATGAGTGCTGCACATAAAGCCATGAACCCCCCCAACAGCCCACTGTGGACACATGAAGACACAAATGCCCCTGCTGCTGCCCCCACTGTGACCCCCAACCCCTCCTCCTTGACCATGGCCTTCTGCTGTTGCAGTGGCTACAGTTAGACATAATCCCACCTCCCCGGCCACCCCCATTGCAGCTCCAATAGATGGACAAGGCCCCAGAGGCAGGAGGAATGTCAAAGAACCTAAAGACTGCTCCACCACAGCTGATGGACATCTCACAGGTTTTAGGTGTGAGACTCCATTTCCATGACATAAACAGTGTCATCTCAACAGTCGCCATTATCAGCTGAGAAGTTTAAAATGTATAAAAGAGAAACTGAATGACGTCATGAAATCTGTATGTAGCTGTTGCCAAGGTTACCACTGGTCTCATCACGACAAATAACAAGTCAATAATCAACACTATCATTGACACCAATACACCCAGAAAACTCACAACATTTTGTAGTTCCACGTCTATAAAGTGGATCAGAGGCATGTACATCAGGATCGCCAGTGCTGTAAACAAAAAATAGAATAAAAAATAAAAGCAATAAAAGCGCTTTTCAATGCAGAAGTTTGTTATGATCAACATCAAAACTAGAAAAACCCATCGACCTGTGTGGTTACCATCAATGTTTTCATCACAGTGACAAACAACCTACCACAATAAGATGTAATGTCCAGCACATACGATGCATGTTACACACATACTTTTATCTAGAGAAGTGTCAAACCAGAACAACAGTTCTCTAAACAGCAACACTCGGAGGGTTCCTCCAGTCAGTGGCACATAGCAGACCAACTAGTCCAGCAGAAAGCACTGCTTCAGACTCCTTTCAGTCTGATGACACCTGAATATGAAGCCACTCGCAAGACGATTCCCTACAGTTGAAGACAGAACCACCACAGAGACTCACAGATGTTACCATGGTATTGTTGAGAAGCAACTCATTGTTTGGCATCTGGACCAGGGTTTCCAAACACTCAAGTAAGTGAACTCCCAGTAATCCCAGTAGAAGTCCTCCCCAGATTGCCAGTGTCACTGCTGCCATGACAGACATCCAGCCTGAAGACAAACAGAAATGAAGACATTTAGCATCAAAAAGTCGTTAAATTAAAAAAAACTGGTAAAAAATAAAATAAACTCCAAGAAGTGATGAATTGAAAAGTAACCAACTTGAATTGAGTAAAAATATGTGACTCACATGAAGTAACAGCAACATGGCTGGAATAAATGAATAGAAAATGATGAGTTTTGTGTTTACATGGCACATTGGAAGAATAGAATAGAGTTAGCAAAGGAACATCAAAAACAAAGTAATTAAAAAATGTATTTTATTTTACCCGTCTTCCAGCTGTGTCTCAAACTCCAGCTTTGTGTCAGATGGATCATCCTGTTTCTTCTCACAATAGTCTGTACCTGTATCTATGATCAGCATCTGTGAGTTAATACAGTGGTTTCCAAACAGCATTAGCTTCTGGGTGTGAGCCCCCCCGTTTGCAAACCCATCCACACTACTCCAAAAGATGTCACAAACCTTGACTTTTATAATGTGTTTTCTCGCTTTTATCCACTGTATAATAATTATTAGATTTGTTTGACATCAGAATACTATTAACTGACACTACTATATGTTAGACTACTATATGTTAGATATGTTATATGTTACAACTAGCCACAATACGGATATGTCGGGAATGTAGCTAGCAATAGCAGCGTTTCTGTTTTTGACTTCACTACCTATCATGCAATACGCTCCAGTGATGGACATGGGACATGGGACTAAAATGTGTGTAATTCTCAAGACCTTCCAGAATTCTGATGTAGATGTATCCACACTGCATATGCACACAAAAACGTTTTGTTTTACTTGTTTTGTTTGTTTTGTTTTTGTTTTTTTCTGGGTTTCCTAGCACCCCCTGGTGGCTCTCACTTTGAAAACCATTGCATTATACACCACGTTTGGCTTCTGTTCAGAAGCATCTTTTTAAAAAAAAAAAAAAAAAAAAACTTTCTCTCTAGTCACTGTTTAGCAGAATCTTGTGAACATGGTGTATATTATATTCACTGGTGATTTTTACGGTAGCAAGATCCAGTACCAACTAAATTGATACCAGATCAAGACCGGACCAGACAAAACACGTACTGTTTAAGATATGCTATTGATATGTATGGAAGCGCAGAGCTGCCATGGAGGTAAAAAAAAACCCCAAACAAACTAGCTCTACTCATTCAAACGAGGAGAGCAACTCATCCAGACGAGTTTAAAGGAGACCTCAGGGCTGGTTAGTTGGGGTATGACTTTGATTTACATCCCGTTTGGAGCATCAGCGCACAGATCAGAGACTGAAGCAGGTGGAAAGACGGATGGAAGCCCCTATAGACACAATATAGACAAACTGCAAAAAGAAGATCGAAATAAAGAGCAAGAATAGCATCTCATCCGAATATGAACGGCAACTCGTCCGAACGAGAAGAGCAATTTCGCTCTTCGTTTTCTATTTGTTAACTGAAGCTCTGATGCTAAAGTAAATCAGCATGTTATGTTACATCCACTAAAAAAACATGTGTGACACCGGTCCTCGAGGGCTGGTGTCCTGCATGTTTCCCTCTTGTAAGCACACCTGGATGCGATGACATCATTACCAGGATTCTGCAGAGCTTGGTGATGATGATCACTGATTGAACCAGGTGTGATGGAAGAGGGAAACATCTAAAACGTGCAGGACACCGGCCCTCGAGGACTGGAGTCCGACACATGTGCCGGAAAAACCACTCACTAGGATAACACTGCATTAGCTTCTAAACTTAACTTCTAAAATTCTAAAATCTTCTAAAATTAACTCCTGAAAAGTATGTTCATTTGGAGCTTACCTCATGTCTGTGCCATCCCCTCAGTTATTTTCTAGAAAAACACTTCTGTACTGACCTTTCTGGGAGATGAACTGAACACATAACCTGAACACCTACATTTTTTTAAGCCGCTATCAGTGAAAAAAATTAAAGCACAGCAGTAGAAAAATGAACATATTGCACAAAGGAACAACCGTTGTGTTACTTCAGTGTTATTGTTTAGATGGCTGCAGAATCCAGGCCAGATAGACATTGATTGACAGTACATGTGATTTGAGTGACACGTGGATGACCACAGTTGATGCTCTCGTCATATCTTAACTGTCTTAACTGCAGGTCTACAGGCTGCCATCTGTCTGTGGACGTTGACACACATTTCTTTAGTTTAAAAGCAGTGTGTCCCACATTTGGAGAAATGCAGATGTTCTGTGTTCATCGATACCTGTACATGAGGGGTGTCAAACAAGAGACCAAATGTGTCCCGCCAAAGGTTCCAATCCGGCCCATGGGAAGAATTTGTGAAATACAAAAGTTATACATAAGATATTTGCAAAAAATATTGTTCATATTCCACATAAAGACTGGGAAAATAATAACCTAGAAATCTTCTTTTTTCGTCTTTTCCCTTCAGGGGTCACTACAGTGAATCAGTGTCCTCCATCTAAGCCTGTCCTCTGTATCCTCTACTCTCACACCAACTACCTTCATATCCTCTTTCACTACGTCCATAAACCTCCTCTTTGGTCTTCCTCTAGACCTCCTGCCTGGCACTTCAAGACTCAACATCCTTCTACCAATATATTCCCTCTCTCTCCTCTGGACATGTCCAAACCATCTCAGCCTGACCTCTGACCTTATAAAATAATAACCTAGAAATACTTCAAATATTTCTCTCTGGATATGTAAATATATGTAAATATTTTCACATAATATTCCTGAATCATATAAATCAGGGTTTTTCAACTATGGTCCTCGAGGCACATTGTCCTGCATGTGTTGGATGTTTCCCTGTTTTATCACACCTGGTTCAATTAGTGATCATTCATTCATTCATTCATTCATTCATCTTCCAACCCGCTTTATCCTTTGCAGGGTAGCGGGGGGAAATTATAATCTGATGTATAATATTGTTAACGTTACAATTGTTTTTCGTAAAAGTTTTGAGGTTGTTAATCTTATTCACATTGTTTTAAAGGACAGTTTGTAGAAGTGAACATTTTTTGACTGGCCCCGCCCACTTCACAACAAATTTGGCTGAATTTGGAACCGCTAAAGTGAGTTTGACACTGTAGATGTTACTGTCCATGGAAGGCTAATGCAGTTTTTCTTTCTTTATTATTCCTATCTGTCCAATCGTGGACCCTAAATACTCTGAATGTTTTCAAAGTTGTCAATAATTGCTTCCTAGTTTCAATATGAATTTAAGATAAATTGAATTGTATTTGCAGTTCTGACTTTTAACAGACAAATATAGGGAACAAGTTTAGGGTAACATAACTCCAGACCAACTGTATCAAATGCTAGATCTTTTAAGTGCTGCTTAAAAATACATTAAATGAAGATTTGTAAATTCAAGACTTTTTTTAAACCCAGTTTTAGGTTCCTAGTGGTCTGCGATGTGTGTATAACAGCTTGACCTTTGCATCAGTTCTGCTGTGTGTATTCCCTAGGGTCACACATACCCCCCCTGGAGGAACACCACTTTAAACACAGGCATGAGTGTGAGCCGTGTGTGTGTTAGTGTATAAGCTCCACATGTGATAACATTCTCTCATTTCTCTTGGTGGAAATATTTATGCTAAATCCTCATTTGAGCATGCAGTTCAAACAGACAGGGTCCGGTGTTCTTTCCTCTTTTTCCAGACGCCATCGGTCTCGGAGTGGGGTGGTTGGTGGGGGTGAGGGTGTTCACTCACATACAATACACAAAGCATTGTGGGCCTGGCCCTCCTCTCCACTATATCCCAACATACGTGTGTTTATATCAAATCCTGATATCCATTTTCCACCATTTCTCTAGCTGCGGGGTATTTATTTTTAGCCGACATAGAACAGTTTGGAGGGAGCTGTGATGTGTAAATAGTGGTGATCCGTCACAGGTGCCCCATTGCCCACAGAGAACGCCCAGTCTGATGAGGTCTAAACAGGAGGAGATGAAAAGGAGTGGATTTATTGGCTCTAGTGCCCACAACAACTCAAACCACTGTGTCAAACAGCCGGGTTCCTTTAAACCAGACTTATTTTAATGCACAGGATTTCGTTTATTCAACAGCCTACGGATGGAGATTTACATTAGACTGTTCATTTGGATCTGTACTTTTAATCATTAGAGCAGTTTACATCCTTTACATTTAGAGGACCACCTGAGCAGGTCCCAGTCACCGGTTCACATACTAGTGTTAACGTCCTCAGTGGGATTTTATCAGATACAGGTGACAATGAATTGAGTAGATTTACATTCTTACGTGAATAAAACTAGATTTGTCTAAATAGTTATAAACTGAATAGCTCAGCTGGTAACGCACCGGGCTGGTGCATAGGGGACCGGGGATCGATAACAAAGATGAGCATCCAGTGGGTTGTGTCAGGAAGGGCATCCGATGTAAAAACTCCTGCCAAATCAAATATGAGAATTGGATTCGCTATGGCGACCCCGGAAGGGAAAAGGCTGAAAGAAATCATCATACTGTAGCCAATAATAATAATTTCTCTCATCAGACCCAGGAAGTGTTTAATTTCTCATGTCAGTTATTGTCAGTTGTCACTTCAGGTCAAATCCAGAGGGTGTTTTATATGTGTGGGATGCCATATAAGAGCCAGTCATATCTGATCATGGACAATATCTGCCATCATTTACATCACTTGTAAAAAAAAAAAAGAAAAGAGAAAAAAGAAAAACTCTTACAGCTAAGCGATTCAGAAAGAAGAACAAAAATTACCCCTCCCCCCAAAAAAAACTGAAAATAAGCATAAAATAAAATGGGAAAAAGAGAGGAGACTCATAGTCCCTGGACCTGCTCGTATCTGATTTGAACAACGCCTAGACATTAACAGCACATTCTAAACTGATGGAGCCTCTATTTTTACATTGTTATACAGTAAAGGAAACAGTCAGCATCCTCCTAACCTCCTCCTGGTCTCCTCCATCTGATTCTGGGGTGGATGTTTTTGTTGCTCTACACACACCTGAGTTGGAACCCCCCTCCTGACTCACACCTGTAGAAGTCATCATTTTAAGACCCAAGGTTGCACACATTGTGTTACTGTCAGTTTGCCCAGCGATGTGTGCACAACACAAATGGTTTCATCTGTGGTCAGACAAAGGAGGTTTCTCTTCTCCGGATGGACCGGAGCCACTGAATTCACTCAGTGGAGACCCAGGAGAAACTGAGTTACAGTTTTTCCACTTCTGTGTTCAAATTGTGCCTGGACAATCCTTTCATCGGAAGAAAGCATCTCTGAGACGCGTCCTTCTAACAATAGACTCTCTTCTTTTGTGGGGGTGTGGCTGACGGCCATCCTGGAGGCACAGTTTTGGAAAACACGATCCACGTTGGACTTGGAGTGAGGCTTATAATAGTCAGAGCTCATTGGATGAAAGTACGAAAATGTCCAACGGGCCTCTGTCTGATCCAGAGCTCATTCTTTCCTTAATGCTGTGTTTAGATCTCAACGCTGACTTGGTGCCAGGTCTTTCCTCTCTTCAGGTCTACACTTAAAATGCTACCAAACTTCTCTGTTGTTTCATAAATAAGACCAAGAGAGGCTGCACTTTTACTCATCTCGGCCATTAATAACCCATCATATATATTCATATAATTGTATATCAAAGAATTTGTCTTTGTTTTGACTTTGATCATGTCTTATATTTATTTCTGTTGTGATCCCAGGTTCGTTGCCTAAAGGCCATAATGTGTGTGTAGAACACTAGGCTGGCAGTAGACAACATTTGTAACTCCAAATAGCTAGTGCGTTGGAAAAGAAGAGCTTTGAGAGAAACAGGAGAATGAATTTCTAAGTAGGAAGAGAAAAAGTGTGTTCAAACTCTCTTTAATCAGGGAACATAGGAAATGCAGGCGATAACGTCCAGGCTTTATGAAACTGACATTAGTAAATTAGAATAAATGACTGTTTAAAGGAGGAAACAAAACTTTTGTGAAGCATCTTTTGATGTTTGTTGTTTTTTCCTTCTTCTGTAAAATACAGACAGCAACTGATGATGGTTGAGAGCTGCAGACTGGGGAGGCAGGGGAGGGTGGGGAACAAGGCAGCGAGGGGGGGATGGTAGCGACTTGTTTGGGAGGAAATCTGGAACCTATAAAGTTGGGTAAGGTTTATGACAAAAAGTAAACGTCACAAAGGTCCAATCTGGTTGGCTGTTTGATGCGCCGTTGTCTCCACCTTCTGTCTTTGATCGGACCAATCGCCTAAACTCCATTCTTCCTGTTGACTTAAGCTCAGCTGTGCAAGAAAGTTCACCGAACCAATCAGGGAATCGGATGGGTGGGCAGCTAGAAGTTTCATGGTCCCCTCCCTTTAAAAAGTCCGATTGTGGTTGTGTTGTCTCACATGCAGCTGCAGCCGTGGGACATGAGAACGGTCGAGCTCACAGATGCTGAAAAGACTCACAGAGAACAGAAACAGAACACTCGCATGTTTACAAGTGTGTTGATGAAGACGCACCGACAGTGGCTCATTTGAGTTTAACTTGTTTGAAGGTTCTAAGTACAAAACTGAAGAGGAGGGACAGCACTACAGAAAGCTGTAAACACAAAAAGGGGGAGTTCCTGAAAAAGAAGAGGAAAAAAAACTGACGACGGGGAGACGAGTGTGAAAGGAAAGAAACATTGGAGCTGGAGTTGTTCAGAGTGGACGTTTAGCTCAGTGGGCTAACAAATAACAGAAATACAGAGGGAGACTTAACAGAAGAAAAGAAGTATGAGAGAGGAGGACAAGTCCACTGATGACCACTCCGAAGGACAGGTGGTCTCCAGGACAGAGACCAAGGGAAGACCACCTTCTAATGCCTGTCCTGTTGTCGTAGCAACACCGGGAATCAACGGACGTAAGCGGCAGACAGGCTCGCACGCGGAGGATCATGTTACCACAGTTACTGCAACCACATCGGCAGAAGAAGGTCAAGTCAAATCAGGGGACGACGTCCAGATTTACACCCCATCCGGACCCAAGAGGCTGAAGAGGAGTCCTCAACATCGGCCGCCGTCGTCAGGGCCGTCCCTGTCTCCTGTCCCTGGTCCGAGTCCTGGAAGTCTCACAGCCCTCGAGGACCCACACGCCCAACGTGTGATTGCCAACATACGTGAGCGCCAGCGAACACAATCACTGAATGAAGCCTTCGCCTCGTTGCGCAAGATCATCCCCACTCTCCCCTCTGACAAACTGAGCAAGATCCAGACCCTGAAGTTGGCGTCACGGTACATTGACTTTCTGTATCAGGTTCTGCAGAGTGATGAGATGGACAGTAAACTGGCGGGATGTAACTACCTGGCCCACGAGAGACTGAGCTACGCTTTCTCTGTATGGAGGATGGAAGGGGCCTGGTCCACCATGTCGGCCGGCCACTAGTACTGATGCAAAGACTTTTAATGTGTTGCCCTTAAATGTACGATAGATTCCTCATCCAAGGAAATACCTTTATATGACGTATAATGCCAAGGACACATTGGAACGCTGTGCTGCGGTGTGTTTGAAAACACTGTAACATTTGTTTGCCTCAAAGACCCCAACAGAACATCTGATCTGATACAACACATCTTCAGTGGGTTGTGACTGTGGACACTTGCTGCTTTTATACTTAGTAAATATTGCAGTTCTGTTCATGTGCACCGACATGAAACATAAGAAACAGAGATTTTGACATGTCATTCCTAGCATAAAAAACCCCAAACAACAGGATCTTTCAATGAGAAAAAAAAACAACTATATTTTTGAGCATTTGAAACAGGAAGGTTAAGGACCCAGCGTTTGAAACATTACCTCTACATGACTCATTCTGCTGAAGCCTTTAAACAGTTGGCTTTGTGAACTATGACCTGTGGCTTTATCCTCATCATCCTCAGACTAATCGTCATCTTCATCACCATAGGTACGCACACTCTGAGCCGCACATGAACATCTCTTTTGTTTTCCTTTAGTTCTGTCTCAAGCAGCAGAACCCAAAAAGGCATTTAAAAAAAAAAAAAATCTGAACTGGAGAGACTAAATCAGACAAACCGAGTCAGAGTGGACCTTTGACATCTCCCTACCCTTTCAACCTCCTACTTTTTCCGAGACTTTGACACATTATGAATCCCTGACCACCTCTGAACCCGAAATGACGGTGGAAAAAGTAGCCGCGGGCAGCCTTCGTCCTGACTTCAGTTTCTCCTCTTTATACCCGAACCAAGCCCCTTTGTTTCTTCCAGTGCCAAAAAAACTCTCCTCTACAAATTCTTTCCTCTTCATTCTGGCCCAAATTTGCTTGCGTTGCACGAAACTGCGATACAGCTACAGTGAGCTGACGAGGAGGCGTAATGAAAACAAACGGTTTCTGAAAGCCATGAATCATGTGTGTCACCATCAAAGGGGAGGCTGATGTGGCTCCCTGCTGAGCCCCCATAAACCACTGGGAGTGATGGAGGAGGTGAGAGCTGATTTATACACACACACACACACACAAACGTACGCACATGCATAGGTATAGCCGTGCACAAGGACGCACTCCTCCCCCCATGTCTACTGGGCTTTTTTTTTTTTTTCTTCAGGAGTCTGCGTTCACAATTAAAAGTTATAAACGTACTCTGGATAAAGAATGACACTTTTCAGACTCACCAATGAGTTTCTGGCTCAGTCACAAAAGAACTGTAGCTGCAAACGTACATCACCTGCGAGGTCTAGTTTTCACTTCATGTAAACAATCAAACTCCAAAGAGATGTAGGCTGACATGTTATTAGTATTTGATACATATCCATGACAAACCACTTTTCCCTCACTGCCAATATCCATGAAGCCCGGCAGCCTATCATTAGAGCGTCCCAAGGAGGCAGCAAATGTTTCCAGTTTGTATGAAAACCGTCCTTTATAGAGACCTACAGTAAACATAGTGTGCTCTCACAAACTTAACCTTCACTGACAAGCCAGAAGACAGTTGACATTTAAAGAATATTCATATTTGGCCCAAAAAGACAAAAAAAAACCAACCTTTGGTTCATTTTGATGTAAAGTGAAAAGTCTGTGGCTTTATGCAACAGTGAAATGGTGCCTTAAGGCTCATTGTATGCCTGCACAACATTTCTTTGAACTGAAATTTAGTGAAATATGATTTTTTTTTTTTTTGTCAGGGACGACTATTTTGTGTTAATGGTATTTTGGATTCCAAATACATGAAATGTTACATATGTGTGTTTTTATCTTTTCAGTTGCTGAATAGTGACTGGATCGTCCACGTTCATAACTTCTCTTTCTACCCTTGTCATGGACTCAAATGGGACTATATGGAGAAAAAAAAAAAGGATTAATGACATACCTTTTTGTGGTCACGTCCTTGTTAGAAATCTATATCAAAACTGACACTGTAAAATACTCTGAAACACGATGAGAGCTTTCATCTACTTTGTTCCGTTTTAAAGGAAAATATACACACTTCTTCTATCTGTCCATCAAACACAACAGCAGGTTAGTTTAGCTTTAAGGCAAAAACAGCAACGCTAACCTTGCTAATAGCCAAACAAAATCCAGCTAAAAATCCTTAAGGCTATTGATTACAAAAAGTTTAACATTGTTCTGTTTTGTGCACTTTGTACACACCCAGATAAAGAAAGGGTAATATCCCATTTGGTGAACTCTGACCTTTTGTTATTGTGTCGTTTGCTGGAGCTAACATTATGATATGGTAAGCTAGCTACAGCTTTAAGTTTAGCAGAGAGAAATGAACAATGGTAACTCCACATGCATGTTCCTGAAAGTGTTTGTCTCTTGTAGACTGACAATGTGGGTGTCTTTTTTTAAGCATTTACTTGAAATATATGTGGTTTACAAAAAAAAACCCAAAGCAAAACAAAACTGATGGACGTGGTTAGTGGGATTTACACGGACACATTCCTGGAAAAGTGACACACAAAGCACTTGTTTCATGATTTTCTCAGTTTGAGACTGAAAATTAAACTGTCAAATGACTCCTGGGACTCTGATTTGGTGAAGATTAATAGCATCGCCACACCCTGATGGTCTCCTGACTCACTGGTTAAACCCTGTCTCTATCGTTCATTCTTTAATCATAAGTACCGGGTGCCTTTGTCTGATCAGTCGGCCACAGTTAATTGCTCCTGAACGGCAGAATAAGTGAATATCCAGTTGTCGTGAGTACATCTGGAGTTGACTGGAGCTTTAACTCGGGGATTTGGAACTAACACTGACATCAGCGTTGGTTCATGTCGATGAAGTTACAGCATGTTGTGAAAATTAATAGAATTCCTATTTTTGAACATCCCCTGGAAAAGACAAAAAAAAAGTGGGTTTAATAGTGTTTGTGTGTGTGTGCGTGTGTGTGCAAAGTGATCCATGAGGAATAAGAAGGGATAGTATTTATCCATGAGGATCCTTAAATGTGGACAGTACACATAATGGATGATGAAAATATCTAAATGAATTATAATTGAGATATTTTCATTCATGGTTAAGGTTATGTTTCACTGATGTTGTGATTTGATTAAAACCAAATAGAATAAACACTTTAGCTGCTGTTTTCATGCAGTAAGAGTGGTATTTATTGCAGTACAAGTTGACTTATCTAGTATTCTAATCAAATGTCGGATGTGCAGCTACTACAAACACAACTATTAACAGTGTTGTAGTTGTAATCAACGACTACAATCACTTCCAATAATTGAAACCTGTGCTATGGATGTAACTATATGATAAACACTACGTTAGTGTATGTAGAAATGAGTGATGATGATGATGATGGCGGCAGGAGGGGAGCACGACTACGGCAGCACATCAACATCTGTATTTTAAAACAGAAAACTCATGGCTTTAAGGAATAAAAATGGAGTGTTTTCGGTGACGTGTAAAAACATGGAAGAGTGTTGCAGTTTTTTTCGAATTGCTCCGACACACAGGTGGATCGCGATTGGTGTGACGTGACATCCCAGCAGACGTTGAGGCCAGTGTGATGGTGGGCGGGGCTTAACCCTTCCATGGATACTCTAACCCTGTGGAACACTTCCTCTACACATGGGCTTTGGAGAAGGTCTTCAGTGTGTGTGAGGATTCATGAGGACAAAGAAAACAAAACGTTAAGGAAA
>JAPTHA010000027.1:18913049-18950766 GCA_029814585.1 Gymnapogon annona
GGGGGCGGGTTTGGGGTTGTGGGGGGGTGGGGTGGAAAAAAGGGGGGTGGGTAAGGTGAAAAAACAACAAAGCCCAACGTCTGAAGTTGAAGCTTTTGCAAACACGCAACCATAACATTCAATTTATCAATTGTCTTATATGTGATCAGATGAGCCTATGTGTTTTTAAACATTTACAAACTGAAATATCCTGGAGGTGAAGGTTGTGTGTGTGTGTGTGTGTGTGTGTTAAGAATGAAGAAAAGATAAAAAAGTCTTTTTCTAAGCTGTAGTCTGAGAACAGGAGCTCTGATACAGACTAAAGGGAAACGATGCAGAGCGACTGTAAAGGCTGGTATTAACAGTCATCACTTATTCCTAATGTTCAGTAAATACACACACACTTATTTGGTGACATTTGTTAAACCCACTGTGGTATTCAATCAGATTCTAGGTTTTGGCCTCATACTCCAAAAGGAACGAACGATGTTTATATCTAAAAAGTTCTTTGCCGTAAACAAAAGACAGATGTTATTTTTTAAATATCTATTGTTACTTTATTGGCAGGAATGTGAGTGTGTGTACACTGGATTCAGGTCAGGTTTCACCTGGAATCTGTGACCCCAATTCAGATCTCATCCTAAATTAGTATTATTTTCTGTAATTGGAAAGACAATTTTCTGAAATGTTTAGATGTGGGCACATGTAAACATCCTCCATCTGGAGCTTTGAGCACAGTGAAACAAACGCTGAATTATTTGGACCTTATATTAGATCCAGATCTAAATCCTCGGCTCTACAATTGGCATTATGTAATAATAATAATCATAGTGAATTAGTTTTGCTGTTCGGAGGCCACATCTTTCTCCTAATTTGTTGTAGTCTGATGAGTCGAGAAGCTCCTTAAACCTCATTGGTTTTAATTTTCAACTTGAAAAAAAAAAACAGTTTTAATTTTATTTAACTGAAAGGAACAAATAGGCTCTCATACTGCTTGGAAAACACACAATATCTACGCCAGGAGTCAGGCCAAAGTTACTGAGCTCTCTTCACATTCTGATGGGAAAGAATAAACAAGAAAGACAAATTAAAACTTAAACTATGAGCAGATGGATCTGCAAACATGATACGTGCAGTATCCAGAAGTGCATTAAACGCTCTTATGCAAACCCTAAACTTATTTCCCTACTTCAAATGTGTGTCTGGTTATGAAACATGGAACATTTTACATGCCGCTGCTGTGCAGGTGAACTGTTCCCCTCATGAAACCTTTGGTGTTTCCATCTGCTGCAGGTCAAAGGTCACGGGGAGACACACAACAGTCCTGGATCTGACAGGGACACGGTGAAGACGGCCTCATCCGGTAGCCCATTCACTTTAGAAACTCCCCCCATGAGCTCCACTGATCTAATGCATTGGAAAAATAGTAGCGACAGCTCACGCAATTGATGAGTCTACTCGGGTCATCTGTGTTTCACTGTGTCTATTTACAGGCCGTAACCAAATATTCCAAACACATACATACTGAGTGTAGTTTTCCCAAGTGTGAGTCTGTGAATCTGCCACTGTTCCGCTTTTCCAGTCACCGTGCGGTCGCTGCAGTTTCCTTGGGGTTCGGCACACCAGACGACCCAAGAGCCCACACTGCTGCAACTTTATTGGTGCCAACCACCCACCAATGACAATTATCTAACCCGCAAGCAGGAAGTAACAGTCCACATTCTGTCAAACATAAAAACCTGGAGACCATTTACTGTAAAGCATCAAAATTTATTGGAAAAAGGGGGGAGCGCCAGGCACATGTTCCCCAAATGACAAGGATTATTAATTACGCAAGGAATACGTCAGGGGCGATGTGAAGCCGAGCCGCTGATGGGCTTAAGTGTGTTTGTTGTGGCTCAGAGAGAAGGAAATGGGAGAAATTGTCTGATTACAGCTCCAGTCAAAACTCTAATCCTGATCAATAAAAGCAGAGTGGGGGTGACAGCGGAACAGTGAGCTACATGCGCTCTTATTTTTTGGTCTAGTGCCTTATCTACTTTGTATTTCCATGACACAAATTAAAGACAGAAACAGATCTGCTTTCAATATGGACTGGCCTGTCGTTAGGAACATGACACGACCGCAGTAAAAGATCCACTTCAGCTCTGTGCACCTTGGCCTCCGCGGTGTTGATGATGCAACTGATAAGTAGGGATGGGAATCGCAGACTGGGTCTGCATCGTTCAACCCATCAGAATTGTTTACTTCTGAGATAATCAAGCCCTTTTACTGACGCAGCCATATTTTTCTGACAGCTCAGCATTGCAAAACAATGTCTACAATGGGCGGCTGCAGCACCACGCCAGGCCCCACTGGGAGCAATTTAGGGTTCAGTGTCTTGCTCGAGGACACTTGGACATCTGAATAGTCAGAGTCAGGATTCAAACTGCCAGCCATTGGACATTGGACAACCCGCTTTACCAACTGAGCCACAGCCGCCCACACATTCACGTCACATGAAAAGACAAAGATGGCAGTTGTACCATTTGTAAAATTACTATTTTGAATAAGAGCAAAAATACCACAAATTACTGAAACATCTTTCGAGAAAAATGAAGAGGAAACACACAACTTTAGATTGCTGACCATGTAACTTCCAACTCTAACTCTGACTCTAACTCTAGGACTTTAATTGTCCATACACATGCACAGACATAAAAGAACAAAATAAATCACATTAACCTGTATACAATGGATACATCCAGGTGTGTTACTGCTGTTATCTGATATAATTGATCAGATGAGCCTGTTTAAGTGTTTACTCAAACAATCTGATAACTCCAGGAGTCAGATAATCATCAGAGCATTGGTGTGAATGTAAACAGGATCAGTGATGGTGTTTGAGTATAATTGTCTGCTGTTTCCCTATGAGGTCCAACTGCTGGACCGGTGAAATGAGGAGGAATCAAAGCTCCCTACCTGAATGCAGCCAGGTACTCGGCATCTCCCATGGGGGGGTCCAGTCCTCCGGTCCAGGCCACATTGACGTTGAAGCCTTCACCAGCCGCAGAGCCGACCTAACAACAGGTCACATATTTGATGAGATGCTACGACCCGATGGATCAATGGAACTGTGTGCTGTTCTGGATATTCACTCACTTCTGCTGGTGACCCGCTGCCAGGGAAGAAGTTCCCATCGTCGTAGCGGTGAAGAGACATGTAGAGGACATTGGGGTCACTGTAGAACACTTCCTGCGTCCCGTTACCATGGTGAACATCCTGGTGATGAGATAAGGAAGAATACAGGAATATTTACCAAACAAATAGAATTCTCCCAGGATTCAGGTGTTCTGTTTAACGGTTTTCTCTGGAGGTTCATCAGTGTCGAGGCGTCTCTTACCCAGTCCACTATGAGGATCTTACTGACACTCAGCTTATGTTGAAGCTGTTTGGCTGCAATGGCCACTGAGTTGAAGTAACAGAAACCCCTGATAGAGACAAAGAGCAGAGAGAAAACTACATTCAGTCACTTCAGAAAAAGCAACATTTCTATCATGTCTGTATGGTATTTCTGGGCCTTGAGCACAGGTGTCAAACGTACAGCCCAAGGGCCAAAACTGACCCGTCAAAAGGTCCAATCTGGCCCCTGGGTTGAATAAGTTAAATACAAAAATTACACTAATGATATTAACAATCAACAAGTTTAAAAAATTTAGTTCAGTTTCCACATACAGACTGAATTTTTGTCTTTTAGTAAAAGTTTACAGTTCGTAACTATCCTTTCAGAAAATATGTGAATAATCTGAACATAATCAACCAGTGATTACAGTGATAGATTTACTGTAATCTTTAACATGTAATCCACATATGAAAATAATAAACAAAAGCAGCACTTAGTTTTCTTAAGACATTTGAGGTTGTCAAAGTTATTCACTTTTTAAATGAAACTTTGTAAACATTATTATAATAGAATTGTACATTTTTCACTTTTATTATTTTACTTCAAATTATGTTGGACTGAATGTGGAACCTGAAATAAAATGAGCTTAACAGACCTGCTCGAGACTATGGATCTTTGGTGTATATGGTGTAGAGCTACTGCTATCAATTATTCTTGTAATTCATTAATCTATTTAATATATTCTTCAATTAAATTAAGTAGAGTTTTGATTAGATGAAAAAAATAGTAAGAATGTAAAATAGATATGTTACTAAACTGTTATTACAGGACAAGCTCAAATAACTACCACAAAAAGTATAAATTAATAACTATATACTGTATACTAATATATACATATAGCATAAAGGTATATATGAAAACAGCAAAATTAAGGAAATTAAGGTACAATTCAGCAAAATTGTAATCAAAAAATTTTAACTAATTTGACTGGCTTAAAATAAAAAAGTACAGCAAGTGTTCAAGAGAACTGAGACAGTGATAACGAGTCTGTTTTGTGTCAAGACAAAAACATTTTAAGAAAGACATTAATATATAGAGAATGTACAAAAAGTATTAATCTACATTTTGTCTGTGTTTCCACTTCACAAATCTCCTGCTGTTGACAGTATATCCACAACAGGAGAGTTTCCTGCAGTTGGTGATGTGACACGCACACACACACACACACTATATACACTCATACTTACATTGGATTGGACGGGTCGGCGTGGTGCCCTGGTGGTCTGACCACAGCAAAGCCGTTCTGAGCAGAAGAAGAACATGTAATTAATGAGCGTTTCATAAGTCCTGAACTGTGCAGAGTAACAGTGAAGACTCTCTAGTCCTGCAATTTAGAATGTGGAATAAATCTCTTCCTTGGAGGCAAATTTCATAATGGTTGTTTACTACCTCTGCACTGTGGTGGATATTGTCTTTCATTCTCGTCTTTTACACTATCGAGGTTAATTCCAGTTGTGGTGAAGATGCCAGCAATAACTTCTTTTAGGAAATAGTATGTTTATGTTTGACCACTTGTAACAAAAGGCTCGCGTTCATCAGTTGAGACTTTTAATCAGTGTAATGAAGAAAACTGAGGTCACGGTCGAAGGGCTTCACACAAACTTTGAAGTGGGTTTGGAGCTCTTCAAACTGACACGAACGAACAAAACACTGTACGCCGTCTCTTCACAATGACTTTATTCTCGCAGTTGGTTTTGGTTTGATAATCAGAGGCTTTGAAAGTAAACACATTTTTTGTCAGAACAATTGGAGCCAAACAAAACTGAACTATGTCGTCCATGACTTGTAACGTATAATGTGTGTGTTCGATCACTGAGTCAGAGGTTACGGTGGCGTGCACTCACCTTCAGCTCCCCTTTAGCCACTCGGAAGGCCAACTCGACGACGCTGCCCGCCGCCATGCGTGATGCCGTGGACGTGTGCGACTCATTCCAGATCGTGTCATTGTCAACCTGCAAGAAATGAACGCAGGATGGCACCAAATATTATTTAACACGTACAGACCCAGTGCTACTATTGTGTCAGTTCCCAAATTATTCTCTCTCTATTTCACCTTTCTTGAATGATTTATCACCATTTACATACCTCTCTCTCTATTTAGCATTTCAGAGAAAATCAAGTATTTTTGTGTACGTAATGTACTCTAATCATCATGCTGAGATTACATTTGAGTATTAGAACTATTCTTTCTGGTGGCTAGATAGCTCTGCAAACCCCAGTCCCCTTTGCTGGTGCAAAGGGGACTGGGGTTTGATTCCCATGGTGAGTGTGGGTCATTGAGCAAGGGCTATTGCCTACAACTGTAGCCAACTGTCCCAAGCCTGTGTGAGGAAGGGCATCCGACGTAAAAGTTCCTGCCAAATCAAATATGTGAATTAGATTCGCTGTGGCGACCCCGGAAGGGAAAAAGCTGAAAGAACTTTTTTTTTTTTTTTATCCATTCTCTCTGGTGACTCTCTACATACAGTATAACCATTAAAATGTGATTTATCACTGTTCATAGTTATATTATCCTCTTAGTAGTTTCCTTTCACCCTCTGCTCGTACAATTTTACTTGTTTTTACCACTAAAGTCCCAGAACTATTCTTTATGGAGACTTCCAAATAAATTTCTCTCTACATATACCTATTATAATGTGATTTATGGTCATTTACAACTATATTATCCTCTGTATTAAGCATTTTTGCCAGTGAAATTCAGGTATTTCCTAAGCTCTTGAAGGACAGTCAAGTTGAGGAACATTATATCAGAAACAGGGAATATGACTTTCAGTAAAATTAATCATTAATTGAATATACACCCAATGTGTCGACCCACTGTTATTTATTCAACTGGTTTTACTGGTGAATCAATGTTGTTGAAGATGAGTGTTTCATTGGTAATTACAGAGCCTCCAAAAGTCCAAATGAGTCATATCTACCGTTTTTTATCTCTTCATGGTCATGAAGAGATAAAAAACGGTATTTTATGCCAATTACATGTATTGATTGGGTCAGAAGATTAACAGGTATTAAACTGTTTAGGTCATTGGTGTATATTTGAGACTTCATGGGTTAAAAATGTAGTCTTTTGCAATTCTACAACTTTGAACATAAAATGGGCCATAAAAGCTCTTCAGGTGCTCATTGGTGTCCTTCTCTGCATTACTTTGTGGTGTTGTATTTCATTGTCACCTTGTTTCCTTCTGTTTTGTGCTGTGGGTGTTTAACGGTTTCTCTGCTCGTCTGTGTTAATATGCTTCGTTAGCTACGTTATGCTTTTGCCTGTCTACATGTGAAACCCTTGGGGGTAATAAAAAAAAAAAAAAGAACACATTCAGGCTTTCTATGAAGACCCGGATGACCCAACTTCCAGCTGGGGCTCTGGAATAAAAAGGCCTATTTTGCCAGATCAATTTTCTTTTCCACTCTGGTTTTTTTCCTCCTTCTCTGTTTGTTCACAAACTGGCATCACTGTCCATCTGGCTGACTGACAGTGAAATCCAAGGCATTTCTTTTATCCCTGGTCATGGACATGTTGTTTTCATTAGTCTGACTTGTCATGGTCAGACACGGCCTGTCAGGCAAAAGTTAGCTGAGGCCTGAGCCAACTCTCTTTTCCTCTTTAATATCCAGTCTTTCTTTCTTTCTTTCTTGTAGTTTTCTCTCGTTTGTCTTAGCTGCTTTCCTTTGAAACAATATTGTCTTTCATCAATGCGGTGATTGTATTGAATAGCTTTCATTAAGAGCTTTGGAATATTATGATCTAAAATAGAGGTTTGTTTGTGTGTGTGTGTATTTCGCTCTTACCCCTACACCCCGACACGGTAACATCACAAACATTCTTTGAGAAAGGATTCCTGTGGAGACACCAACAGTAGAAATGAATCGCACAAACGTATCCAATTGGATATTTTTTTTTTTTCTTGAAGTTAAATCTTTCCAACTGAGGGTCTCTGTGAATTCCATTATTCTATGGCATATAATGTTTGTAGTACATGTACAGTATATACAGTTACAATCACATGTTTTTAATTAACAAACAACGGTATAAATGTATATACACAGTATTACTGTTCATGCGGTTGCTGGTAAATGACCCTTCATCACTTACAATGTTGAAATTCTATAATTTAGCGACTCTGTCGGTCTGAGTCGGTACATACCAGCCAGTTTGCGGTTATCCAGTTTGAGTCTGTTGAGTGGGTTGGTGCCGTAGAGCAGCACATGTCGCTCTGTATGTACTGACTGCAGTTCCTCAAGAGTGGCTTTACGACCACGTATACTCTGTTGCAACAGGAAAATACTTGTGTCATCTTTACACTCAAAGTTCAAGAAGACAATACAAATCTGTGTGATGAATATTAAAGAAATAATAAAGAAAAATTACAACAAACATTAAAGGAATAATAAAGAAAAATTATACAATGAGCAAAAATGTTCGAAGACAGAAAATGTTGATTGATTTTAATCAACAAGTATCTCATGTTAATCACTTCATTTAGATTTGGTTTAATGACACTGGCTGTGATCATGGTGCTGTTATACCTCACACTGTCCCCTCAGTCCTCTCTCCTGAAGACGGGACCAGATGCTCTGTATTCTCCCAGCATGCTCTGGGTGACTGCTGTTGTCACCACAGGTACACTGATGTTTCAGCATCTGAGAGTCATACACTAGGCCTGGATGGAGCAGAATTATCCCAGCTTTAGATACATACATACATGTCTGCAGTATAAATACACAAAGGACTTGTTCACATTCACCCGTAGGTTTGAAACTTATTAAGTCCTTAAGACCCACTCAGGATACTCTGAAAACACTTAGAGACCTGATGCTAGCTAACTCACCTGTGGTAAAGCGTGGTTTGCTGCTCACTTCCTGTCCAGGGAGACTCAGGGATTTCTCAGGCAGGGTGAGAGAGGTGGAGGCGGGGGATGACTGTGTGCGTGACAGAGGTCGATGGACCCCCAGGGTGCTACTGACACCCCCGCCGCTGGTCCGTAACATGGGCACCGCCAGCGTCTCCATTTGCCGATGCAGCTGCTGCAGCTGCTTCTGCTGTTCCCATAACAACGACTGCAGATAAACGAAGGCCACAGATATAATTAAAATGTTATGTTAATAGGTAATAAACCCAGAAGAGGTGCATAAACTGAATTTGCCTCATGATAAGTGTATTTATAAGCACTTACTGCATTTTAGATCACTTATGAACATTGATGCATTAATATAATTAATTGTCTTTGCTAAACTAATTTACCTTTAATAAAACTTTGTTTTTGCTTAATTAAGATTACTATAATGCAAGACCACAACAACTAGGTGTTGTACAATCTTATTGTAACTCTGAAAGCATCTACTGATGTAAAATGTTTAATCATTTAATGCATTCAATAAGTAAATCATTGTTTCATAGCTTTTCAGCAGCATCACAGCCTTTTTCTGATGAAAGCCTTGAGGTTAAATGTAGATAAAAAAAATCATATGGAAAATCACTAGTCTCGAATGTGTTAATGACAACAAATTCTGATATTGTTTGATGGTGCAATGACTAATCTAAGTGTGAAAACGATAGTAAAATAGGAAGACCAGTACCGCAACTAAATCAGTCGTTCATGATACTGGTTAAATCACTAATATACATGATAATGAGGGTCCACTGCACTGTAACCCTGAGGCAAACACATGCACTACATCATCACATCAACAGAACTGAACCACTCTGATATATGCCAGTACTTTTTGCACATACAACTGTGTTTAACTGCAACTTGGACCACAATAATGGGAATACAAGGCTGCCATCTACAGGACGGAGAAGTTCATCACATTAGTGTGGTCTGGTTCCCCTTTTCATGTCTCTTGCCTTTATGTCAAAATGTGATCGAACCTGATTGAGTATGAGTGTGTGCTGAAGGTTGATTTGCTCCTCATGGCTCTTGGATGCCGTTTGCTCTGCCTCCCTCAGTGACTCTGCCCTCACTCGGCTTGGGTAGGTGGGCTCTGTGGGTGACGATCCCCCACCATCCTCTGAGTCCATCTCCTCAGATGGGATCTGGTGCAATCTGGGTTTCTCACTGGACTTGGACATTAACTGCAAATGCACATTTTATATAGTATAAAAGATGTCACCAAATAAAGACATGTTGGGGTGGACACTTGATTTTCTTCATGTACATTTATCTAAAGTAAATCAAAATAGGGGTCTGATGCTCCATGAATGAACGAATAAATTAATACCTTTATTTCAGTTCCATACTAAACAAAATTGGATACTTACAAAAAAAAGACCTCTTACACTATACTTTTCCATAGGTATGGATGAGTTGATATATATGTTATAAATATATATATGTTCAGTTGTCCATACCTTGCCAAGGTGAGTCTGCTGTTTCAGTCTCTCCAGTAGTTGGCTGCTGTGCTGCTGTTGGAGGAGATGAGTGTGAAGAGACCGGGGGCTCTGTGGGAGGGGTTCAGAGCGTGTTCTGCTCAGGGGCTTGTGGGGTTGAGAGCCCCCTGGAGTCAGGTGGTCCAACTGGGGTGGGAACTGGAGGGGAACGGTGTCTAGGCCTGGTACTGTAGTAACAGAGAGACAGAACCAAGGACATATGAATGCACGCATTGTATGTATTGTATGCAAGCATATTAGGAACACATTGCATGCAATATTTATACGACAAATGTGTTTCTGTTTATCATTTTAATGTTACAATTTAACCCAGAAAGACTTTTGAGTCAGTTCCCAAATAAATGATTCTCTCAATCCCGTGTTGCGTTTTTTCAGTGAAAATTTTCATTCAGAGCATTAGATTTGGGTATTAAATCTCAAAATGAAGAGTGCAGTGTCTTACTGTCACCACGAGTGGGTGCTACAACACTTCAGTAAAACTAAATCGCACTGCTTCAGCTCATGTTCAGTGTGTCTCCATAACTTACAGCCTATGAAATATTGTGTTCCTGCAGTGTTGTCGTGAAGTAAAAATAGTCAATGTGGAAACGGGCACTGGAGGCATAAAATTAATGAAATTGTAATTAGACTCATAATTGAAATGGAAATATCAGTCCGTGCAGTTACATATTTGCAAAAGGTTGTCATTTCAAAAGGTCCAGCGCATGTTCGGTTATTTGTTAAATGAAGTGACACTAAATCTTTACCTAGCATAGTAAGTTTTTGCATGCTTATAGACCAATTCATAATGTTATGTCATTATTTTTGTTGTCGGTAAAATTATGATAAAATATCATTTAAACGCAATGTGAGATGTTCATTCAGCTGTCAGATGTTCAGTTATATAATATCTTATTTTACAGAATATCACAAATGACAAGCTAAAATGCAGAACAATTTAGGACTTTGGTTTGGAAAAAAAACATACCTACATTATCTAAAAACTGCTGTTTCTGTTCTGCCAATCAATTAATCAATACATTTTTGTGCCACTATGGAAAGATAACCAAGTCAGTGTGTATAGTGCACATATATGTGTGTACATGCGTGTTACCAGTAAGCAGAGGAGTGTGTACGAGTCCGGATGGCTCCAGGATGATGACAGGCAGGTGGGGGTTCAGCTGCCCAGTCTGATCCTCTCTACTCAAAGGGAGGAAGACTGGCGACCCCCCCGCAGTAACAATGGGCACCCGCCCCACCTTCAGAGACGACAACTCGCCATCAGCCTGTGAACACACCATCACAACTTCACTTTAAAGACCACCACAGAATCTAACGAGGATATGACACAAGACCGGAACGGTTTCATGTTCAAGGTATATGTTTTTTGTTATTCATTTGAAAATTTCAAAGAAAAACAACACTTGTATAACGACATGAAAATACTTGGATTATTGGGTTGTGTTTACTTGCCCTGGCATTAGCTGGCAGTCCCAGCGTGATGGTGGGCTGAGTGGAAGGACTCTGAATAGTGAAGTTAGCCAGAGTTCCATCTCTGAGCAGCAGCTTCTGAGCCTGAAGGACACATGATGAAAACAATGACTTCAGAAATACTCTGTTTATCCCAGCTACTGAAGGGCAAAAACGGGAAAGAGGAGTTCTTAGTAGAAAAAGGAAAAAAAATAATGAAATCTCAAGTCTTCAGTAAAGAAAATATCTATGCATCCTAAATATGTTTAGAACAACTACTATACTGTCAGTTATTCTATTTTTAATGTCTCATTTCCAACCTTCTTCCTTTATCCAGACTAAAGTGACCCAAAGAGACTCTGCAGGAGGGTTATTATCAATTTATGTTTGTTTAGTTTTTATCTTCAGTTTGGTTTGGTTATTAACCTTCAGTCCACTTAGAGGACTTGGTAAAATGTGAAAATTTTATCCAGATCATTTTTCATTTTCAATCAACATTCGTAATCTAAATGGATCAAAAAGAGACAATAGAAAATGGAAATGGAAAATGTATGTTTGAGCATTTTATTCCCTTTGCTAAACTTGCTAAAAAGTTTCCAACAAACGTTAAAAGTAGATAAATGTTACTAATGTATCCTGAAAACATGCTAAATCTAGCAACAAAAGTGCTTAGTTGGTATCAGTGAAAAGCAAAGACAAATAATAAAAAAAGATTAAATCCCAGGTGGTTTAGAAAATGTTAAATTAATCTGAAACACATGACATTTAATTAAACCCTTTCCTCAGACTGAGGAACCAGGACTCAGACGTCGGCGGCAGGTGTGATACAGGTTGCTGTGTTGGGACTTCTTGTGATTAAATCAATAATGCACAAACAGCTGACAAACACCACACAAATGCTCCAGTGTCATTGTTTTAAACATGTCATTTACTCAGCGTCTTGGCACAGCTCATGTACATGAATGCCGCCTCGACCTCTTCCACCTAACTGTCATAGAGTTTGTTAAACCTTCTAAGGTCTATGATAACAAACACACCACCGAGATTTATCAGTACTGTGAGTTGGCATTGTTTTCCGTTGGCGCCTACTCACCTCTGAGGATCTGTTTTTACGATTCAAAACGTTTTTTATCAATAGGTAAAGCTTCTCAGGCAGCATACTTTGTGAGTCTAAGAGTTACGTGATGCCCGGTATGAAGATGTTTCAGCTCACGTTTTGACACACGCTGAGGATGGTTTCGGAGACAGGTGTTTAACATTCTGTTTTCTGGAGGCGCTCATCAACATAAAACAAACCTCGTGCGAGAGGCCGCCTGCAGATGGCAGCAGCCCGTTCTCATTGGGTAGACTGTCATTAGGGGAGCTGCAGCCGGAGACTGGAGTGCTGCTGCTACTGGGAGACGAGTCTGGACACAGAACCAGAGACATTAGAACAGCAGCCACTGCATTTGACCACAATGAAATGACATTTATCATACTGATGTATATGTGAAAATACGCAGGTCAGAGGTCAGTTACCCAGTGTTTCGGGGACTCTGTGTTTAATGGTGGGGGGCGCGCTCTCCTTGCGGGTGAGAGGGCTCTTGCGGGTATTGAGGTGTTTCTTCAGTTTGTGTTTCACCTTCAGATTGGGCTCCGATGCTACAAATAAAACAGACATTGAAACAATGTGGGACTGTTACTGAAGGTTATCATGTTTGAACACTGTGCTACATGCTGTTGGTTGGACGGTCAGAGAACAAGTTGGACTTGTCCATCAGAGAACCCTGTTTTCCACAGTTTACACACAAATGCGAAGGATTTGCCAAAATCTTCACTTTGGCTGGAGTTTTTAGAAACTATTGTTTTTGGTGTGTGCACCCATCATTGTTATATATAAAAAACATCTTAATTTTGCCATATGTCCAGCTACATGTATGTATGTATATGTACCTAATATTTATTATTGTCCTGGCTGCTAGATCCTGTTACCTGTGTGAGCCATAGGTACTGACAGGAGTAGATGTTGGCTATAGTTTTTATTGTTTGTTTCTGGTGCCCTTTTCTTTATTGTTTCTATTTGTTGTACTCCTGACATGAGGCTGTAATCTGAGTTACCCTTTGGGGAAGTGCTTTGATTGATTGATTGATTTATTGAGTAATTGACATTTAAAACTTACCTAAGCTTGTGTCTTTCCATTTACATTTACACTGGGTAGAGGAGAACGGAGGGGAGGGGAGGTGTGTGTGTGTGTATGTCTGTGTTGTGTGTGTGTGTGTGTGTGCGTGTAACTGAACATTAAGTGGTCCTAATACTTTCCTGGCTGTGGAAAAAAAGAAATCAAAATAAACAATGCATTTCCTAATTCCATTGCATGCCCTCAGATCACTGACTGTGTTTTAGGTTCCTGTGTCCTGGGGTGAGGGTGGGGGCGTGGGGTGGGAGTGAGGGTGAGGTGTTGGGATGATCCTGGAGTGATTACCTGCCCTGCGGAGTGGTGTCCCCTCTGGGCCCTCAAACGACGACTGTGACGGAGATGAGACCAGAGGCTGAGAAGAAACACTGGGGTCTGGGCCTTGTGTCCTGTCAAACACAAAACAGGTGTTTAGTGTAACAAATAACCGAAGCACACACTACATGTGTTAAAGTCGGTGGGTTGGGTTGGCCATAAAATCGTAAAAAATAAAAATCAGCACGTCAAGTAAGAATACAAGAAAGAAAAACTTAATTAAAACTTCAGGAGGAACATTTCTCTCCATAAGAGGTCCACCTTTTTTTCACTGTTTCTGAGCTCAATCAGCTGATTTCCTTCTTCTAACACTTGTGGGCTGTCAAAGGGTCATTGTGTTGATATTTCAGTTCTGTGGCTGTTTTTGTGACATTCCTCCATCAGCTCAGCTCAGATGTCTGGTCCTCTAGCACCAGCCCCTAAGATGTTTCCCTCTGGTGAAGACGTCCCATTCTCAGGCACCATCCATCATCCTTATTAATACCAGTGTCTGGCCTGTTTGTGTCATTTTCTCTCCTCCCTCAAATGTTGTCATCCCCATTCCACTCCAAACACTCTGAAAGTTCTGCATTTTAGTAAAAAGTTTTAAGCTGATACCTGTATGCCATGGTTGGGGTGGTCAAAGTGTTGGAGTTTGTCCTCTCCAGTGCTGCCTGTTTCTGCTTATTCAAAATGACCTCCTGGAGTTTCTGTTTGACCAGAGAACTGGCCACCGCACCTGTCGAACAGCCAATCCAACAACCAATCAAAATCACACTTGGTTTCACGAGGTGATAAAGGCTATAAAAACAGAAAAGGCCCAAATAAAAGCAGAGTGACATTAGTGGTTAGTCATTAATACTGAGTAAAGACAAATGTAATACAAAGCTGTGGAAAATAAAGGAGTGCTACACATGTAGGAAAGTACCCTACAGTTGTGTATGATACGTGTGCAGGCCAGTGTTTGTCTGTAAAACGTGTGAACACAAAGGTGACAGGAGGTGCTGGGAATGATTAAGTCAATATTGACCGAGTGACTTTATGAGCCCAGGCCAGAGCCAAAGCTATATTTATCTCCACTGTTGTAGCTGCACTTGTCAGGTTATATTTAGCTCCCTTTGAGAGTGCGGTTACAATGTTCAATTAAGATGAATAAGATCTCTTACAGGGACTTTCCAACTTGGCCCTGATTAGAAGAAAATTATTTATTTAATACATGAATGTGGTGGGTGGAAAATTAAAACGAATTACAGGTTTGACTGCAAACTGAAATGTGTAGTAGCATGTTTCTATTGTTGCAGGTAAAAAATAAGTGTGTTTGTGTAAATAAGTGTGTTTGCGTGAACGGACTCACTCTGTTGACTCTTGTCTTTGTGTTTTAGCTGCTGCAACTCCTGCTGTTTCTTCTGCTGCTCCTGCTCTCGCCTCCTTTGCTCCATGTTAAACTGAACTCCCACATACACAGAATTCAATTATGACACATATAAAGTAAACAACGAGCTGATTTTAATTAAGTCAACGGAACGCTTGTTTTTATTTCAACCTACCCGGATTTGCTGGTGCAGTTGCTGTTGGGAGAAGGAGGTGCGGGGCTGATGGGAGAACGGGCTGAGGAGTAACGGTGGGTGCAGGGGGGTGAGGAGCGCCGTGTCCGATCCAGGGCGCACCCCCCGCTCTCCCACCCGGAGGTCCATGGGAAACAAGGTGGTGCGTGGCAACGGTGCAGCCACCACCGAATCTGGGAACAGAGGCAGTGAAAGGAGGAGACGAGTCAGTACTTTGACTCTGACAAAGAGAAGAGTATTTACACAATACAGTTCAGTCAGAGTACTGAAAACGGTGTAAACACAGGTAAATAATTGTTTGGAGACATTTATCTTAGTGTTAATCATTATTTAATCCCTCAAAAATGGAGGTAGAAAATCTAGAAAACTTCCATACAAGACACCTCAAATCCTGACGGTATGGCAGCACAGTTTACTATAGGACACATTAGAGCTCATTTCCCAACTTTGTGAAAATATGGTTGGACAAAAATGTCAAGACAGAAAAGTCAAACTGCTCCACAACATTAACCCAGAAATTAAAATTAATAAATTCATTCATCCAGAAATTAATTAAAACAGAATTAACCCATAAATAGCCAATTCTACTTTTTTTGCAGAATCAGAATCCTTTGTCCCCATAAACATTGTCAACAACATTTACTGTGAAAGTCTGTTTGGCAACTGCACATGACAGCAGGTATAAAACAAAACAGTATAAAAAAATTACTATTATTAAAAATTATTATTGCAGTTACCAAAATGTATTTTTCTCTCTATCTATAACCTTTGTTACGTTATTTATTACATTATATATTATACTGTATCTCTGTACTTTGCAATTTTTCATTGAAAATCTGGTGTTTTACTGTTATTAATTTACTAATCATGTAGAAGTTTGATTGATTGATTGATTGATTGAATATGTTTATTCGAGCGCAGAAACAAGAAATGCAAACAAATAACAAAATTGTACAAGGATAAACAGTTCATAATACATCAGATTAAGGTCCAGGGTGATTATAGTAGAAACAAGAGAAAACTGAAGAAAAAGTACCTTTGACAATAACCTTAAGCAAAAACAGGTGTCTCCATCCACTGTCATTTACCAAGTAGAACCTAATTAGCTGCTATGTTCAGTGTTGCATCCACAGGTTGAAATCCAACATAGGCAATAGTTTCCTTTCACCCTTTGGTCAAACAATTTTACATGTCTCTTATTCTTTATGAGTACTCTATGAATACTCTAGAGTAGTATTCTTTATTGAGACTTCTAAATTAATTTCTCTCTAGATATACCCATTACAATGTGATTCGTCACCATTTATATTTGTATTATCCTCAGCATTTTGTATTTCTATTCCCAGTGAAATTCAAGTATTTTAATATATTTAATTTACCGACATTATTTATTTAGTGTTGTTCATAAAAGCTCAAATTAAAGTTGGGGTTATTATATTAGAAAGGGAGAGAATCTACGGACAGGAGACTTTTTCTGCAAAGTGAATGTAAAAACAAGCATCTCCATCCACTGTCATTGACCCAACTACACAGGCTTTACTGGAGAGTTAATAAATCAATCAACCTGTAAATGTCCAAATGAGTCATATCTGATGACCAGGAAAAAGATGACGAAACTGGATTTTACACCCATCATGTACACACATTGATAGGGTTAGTGGATCAGAAGTGATTAAATATTGTGCAATTTTGTTCAGTACATGATTCTTGTTGCCAGTGGCTGTTTGGGTCTGTGAGACTCCAAGAAAAACTGCTGACAATGTTAAAAAAATAAATCAGAAGTGCATCTCCATTTAACCATGTCTATTTTCCTGACACCTCAACTGCGCACAACAACAAACCTCTTATTGTGTTAGAATCGTTATCCATCTCTCTCTCTCTCACACACACACACACACACACACACACACAGACACACACACACATTTCCATGCTCCTTGCATGCTGTTGGGGCTATTTGCATTGCATGGCTGAGTCAATGGGAAAGATTGCCTCATCCGGCGCTAAAAACAGGATCCAGGAAAGGAACAGCTAGGGAAAAGGCTGGTGGTGATTTCTGTCTGTGACATAAACACACAGACACACATGCACACACACACACACACACACACACACACACACACACACACAGTATGCATACTATCGCGCATGAGATGAATTCATGTATGCTCAAACGAATGCATACACAAACACAGTTAGAAATACAGACAAGTCTCCACATATGTATAAAGAAGAACCCAGCTGCCACACAATCACCTACAGACGCATATCATTTACACTTAAACAACCCCAGATGCAGGTTCATCAATATGTAAACACTGAAAACACTTGGTGCTTGCACATGAAAAGCATTTGCATGTTTTCCCGTGCGGCACATTCATACACACCTGTACTCATAAAACAAGCTTGAGCAAACGTCTATTGCACAAACCTGCCTTGACGCTTGAACTACACTACACAGTGTACAGCACGCACATACACATGTCTTGAAATAACTTAGTGAGATATCGTTGTAATAATGCTGTTCCTGCTGCTCACATGTCAGACTGCGGTGTGTGAGGAAAATGTCATTCATGGTGAGGACTGGACAGCTGCCAACAGCAGTGCTGGAAATGGGTCAAAGGGAACCACTAAGACAAATACGTCAATGCAATTGTCGCACACACGCACACTGTTTTAAGGTAGTGTGATCTCATTAACATGTTTGGGTTAATGTGACAGCAGTATGTGTGTGTACTGAGTACTAACAATACTCCTCCATATTAGGATGTATGTTTGCAGTGATGGCTTGAATACCGACCATGGCTGGAATAACACAGATCCCTCAGCTAAGAGCTAACATGCACACGCACACACACGCACACACACAAATTCCCAGTAATGACTGCAAGAAATAACAAGGCTATTATTCTGTGGAAAAGAAGAGAAGAACATGCTTATACAAGGAAACAAAGGCTGCTACAGTACACAGACACACTACACAGAGTTAGCCACACCAACGTCCTGTTCATTCTCTGCCTCCCATGGGTTATAAATAGCAAAACACGCACTGGTCCAATGTTTACCTACACAGAGTCTTTTGTTTTAACAGGGAAACCACATATACACTCATATACCTGTGACGGGATGCAATGATGTCACTTCCAGTTTCCACTTGTTGCTAAGACGAACAGTAAATATTGGTCTATGTAATACACAGGAAATAAGAGTAATACAGGACAATTCTGACAGAAGTAGAACTGTCGAAACACTGTGGACCGCTCATTCTGTTTGAAGACACACGCATTCAGCCCATTTGGTGATGACAGTGAGATGGGCTCAAACAATTAATCGACCTAAATTGATGAAAAAAATAATTTATTTAATATAATTGCCTTGAATTGAAACTTCACTTTCTTGACTTTGCTGCTGCTGTTGTGTTTCAGATGTATTGCTATTGTTATTTCTATAAAGATATTTTATAAATATACCTTTTGTATTTTTTGTGGTTATTTTTTTCAGACATGTCTTTTTTTACAGCTTTTTTTCCCTACCGGATCATCTAATTGAGTCAAAAGTGAAAACACATTAATCTGTTACAAAATCAATAGACAGCCACAGTTTGCTCATTTATCGCATGTCATACATCGATCTGTCAGGACTGAGGTAAACTTACATCATGCAGGACAAAGAGAACCCAACAGGCAGGATACAAAACGTGCTTGCGTTGGTATTTAAACCTAAAAAGGAAAGGAAATAACAAAAGAGCTGCTACAGAGCTGGTTTTATATTATTGTACTGACCTTTCCCACCTAAACAGCTCCAACTCTCTGTTTAACTCCCAACATACACCTCCAGTGTGAAGATGCTATGACTGTTACTCAGTATGCAAAGAATGCAAACGGGGGTGAGAAGGTCTCTGCCCTGACATCACAAATAAAAACATAAGAAGCACCTATAAACAGAAACCATATTTATTCTTCTGTCACAGGTTGTTAATTAAAAAAATAAATAAACAAGAAACATCTCTTTAACCACTGGCCACTCCGTTACCCAGTGAATGTGTGCGTGTGCCTTTGAATAGTAAAATAAGTGATAATAACATACAAACCATGTTGCCAACATGACTTTGAGTCCACAAACAGTGTAGTGGTTGGGTCTCTAGACCTCTGTGGCCGCATTTAATTCCTCCAGTCATTCCATTTTCAGGCTTTCCAAGTAATATGAGGCTATAATGTTTTTACTTCTCTTAAAGAATGCGATTATGTTACAGGTCATTATAGCTGCATGTTGTACAAGAAAAACAAGTCTTGATCCCACAGCTGAGATTCTGGGTTGATTTCTATTTAAGCAGCACCGTGTTCTTGTGTAGATAAAGCCATTACAGAACAGACAACAGTGAAAAAAAACCCCAAAAAAACAAACACCCACACATGCAGATACTGAACATATTAGCAACATGTCCTGGAGCACCATAAGCACCATGTTCCTGGAAGTTGTACAACTTCCAGGAACTAATTTGTTGGAAAAGTCCAAAATAGTTTATTTTTGGATCATTTAAGAGTGTGGGTTTTAGTAAGAATGAGAAAAGAATGCAGTCACAACAAAGCAAATTTGTTTTTGTTTTTAATACATGATGTCACAGAATGAAGTGTGCGCTGCTCGTCTCTGTGCGATTAAACATGGAAAACAGTCTGAGTGGTGACAGGCTGTTGGGAATGTGGCAACTTCTCTGACAAATTCAAGAGATTAAAGATTATATTTTCTGCACAAGAGAAAAGAGCCGGTAGAATAATATGCACATGTATAAATGCAGACAGATTCTGTCCCCCTTTGCTGTGTTTAAGTAAGCCCTCAGCTCCTCCTCTTTTCATTGTCTTTTATTTTCAACATGATGTTCTTGTGTGGGACTGGTTGGACAGGTAAGACCAGGACATATGAAGTGCTCTGCCTGTCTATATCTGTCTGTCTTTATGTCTTACTGACTATCACTTCACAGAGCAGAAGCATGTTAACAGGAAACAACACGAGGAGAAAAACTAGCACAGTTAAAAAGACACGGGAAAACTAAAGTGTTAAGAATGATATACTATGTTTTTATATATTATGTACTGGGCTTTATACAAGTACACCATCCAAATGAGCAGACTGTGTTTTGTCATGCATCCAAATATGACTACGCCTTCTCCATTTGTGACTGTACTGTCTGCATGACTTTCTAAAATCGCATCAAACCTTTTAGAAGTGACGCATACTGTGCTTTCAGTAGATAAAGAGATTATATGTCTGTTAATGGAAGGGAAAGGGGTTTTAATGCTAGTTGCGACCAGTAACTTTATGAAATTAAAAGTAATAGGACCTGGAGTTTTTAGAAGAAAGACAAAGTGGGAGAAGGTTCAGTGAGGAAGAGTGGACTTAAAAAGGAGAGGGATTAAATGGAGGAGAAGAAGAAGATTGACTGGGAACCTCAGAGTTAACTCACAATACAGTATGATTACAACGACATTATCACAGTACAGTAATTCTGTAATCTGTTATGTTGATAACGCTACATGATGATTATCTCAAAATACATCAAATCTAGAACTAGAAACCATAACATTAAAAGGCAAAGAGCAGGAATGATGTATTCATTTACTTCATTGAGGTGTTGGTTTCAGGGAATTTAGAATTTGACAGTGTAACGTCATGTGACATCATTCCACGTGTATGTGATGGGGGATCTTTTCACAACCCCTGCATGTTTTAATAATAGTAGTGTAGTGTGCAGAGATAGTATGATATATCATATGGTATTTGCATATGAAACGATTACACAAATGATAAAAATGATTATCCTCTTAGGTGAACTGCTTAATTCATGCACCAATGGACAAAAGAATTAGGACAAGTTGAATTTAGGTTGAATTCAAGGTCAGGGATTCAAAATGATATGACAAATATAATAGTTTTAGGTCAGGATAAAGATCACATTGACTGATCTCGAATCAGTATGAGCAGAACATCTTAGAGGTGTAGCCATGATGTGTCCCAACACTTTTGTTCATTTCTGTTAGATGAGGATGCTATGAGGCTAATGATATTATGCATTATCATTTATACTGTTGCATCACTAACAACAATATATGTTTTTGTCCTTCAGAGGCATTCTTTACTTCCATTTGATGCAAGCACAAAAAGTGCAATAATAGAAATGAACAGAGCTCTGTGCACATGACAGAAATTGTTTGTATGAAAGCTTCAAACATCACAGCTTCTTCAGCAAATTTAAAGCATTACAACATTTTTACACTATATAACATCACTAAGATATAAAAAGACCCCAACTCCTGTGGTTGCACTGAAAGGTTTCTAGACAGCACAGTATTAATTCTTATTATTATCTAACAATGTAAAACGATTTCCAGAAATGCGCGGGTTTCCTGTTAATGCCAATTCCAACATGACAGTTGAGGATATTTCAGCCTTTCATGCATAGTGCTCACTACAGTGGACACCTATTTTAAATTTGTTTTCTCTTATATGAATGAGTCTTAATGTCACAATTGACAAAAAAAAAATCACTGAAGTATGTTATCATGATTCATGCATGAAAGGGTTAAACCAGATAAATGTGTGTGTAGGTGCATAAGGAGCTGTTCCGAAGCACCACTGATCCAGGTTTACTGCATGTCTCCCCAGCTCTTTGCCAAAGAAAACAGTTTGAATTTCATCTAAAGCAAATAAATGCAGGGTCAAAGCAGCAGGTTCAAGTCTGGCTTTTCTTTTCTTAAGCAAGTGGACATGAATGATTATATAAAAGAAAAAGAAAACACCAGAAATTTCTGGGCTAGCTAATGAAATAGTCAGTTATCAAGACACACTACAAAAGTCACATAAGTAAATGTGTTGGGTTCATGTCTGTAAATCCGTCACAGTTAAACCCATGCCCTTATGCAGTTAGTTTCCTTTTTCAGATTTTCTTGCTGATTGACAAACACATTGTCGGGTAACAGCCCCATTATTTCTGTACCTTGTTCGTTATAAATGGCCATGGGCTTTGTAAGTGTAATTTACTGAATTAAGTGCCACTTACTATTTTTCACTTCCTGATTTAGAAAAACAAGAGCTGTACTTGCTGAAAGTGCATTTTAACCCTTCCTCCATGCAGTTGACTCATCTGTTGTGTGCAACTTTAGTGACTTATGGTATACAGAGATTTAACAAGAACAGGATATGAATACACCTTATCACATACTCATACTTTTTATTATACTGGTAATGTCAAGTTATGTCCTATCCTGCAAGCACAAATCAATGCTTAAGGTTTATTCCCTATTGTTCTTTTAATGAAACTTTTTATCTCTGAAGTTTTAATTTCTCACATGGTTTGGGTAAATGTTTAAGATACATTTCAGACACAAAGTTGGCCCACTAAAACAGCGATGTGCACGCTTGTGACGGACACGTTGTGTGTAGGGGTGTGTGTGTGTGTGTGTGTGTGTGTGCTTGTTTGTCTGACAGTAGAAGAGCACGGCTGATGTATAATGCAGCATGGGTCCAGTTTCCTAAGTCCTCACCGAGTTTCCATAAACATCCAGCACTGCTGTCTGTCCGGTCAGCGGGACCATTCACACTCATACACACATCTCAAACGGCAACTACATCTCCTGTATTGTGTTACTGCTGTTAAAACATGTGTACAAGCATTAGCGCCGCGGGAAGTATACCACAGACCGAGTTCAACACTGAGAAATATTTACTGCCACGCACAAAAATCTCTCTCTTTTTATTTTCTTCACCTCTTTCTGTCTGAGCTCCGTTCGATCGGCTGGGGATCAGCTATCGCACCTTGTTTCACTCACTAATGTACACCGCTGCAGGAGTTTGACACAACAGGTTTCTCCTCTTACGAGATAGGTCAGGGTGAAATGAAAAGCACCAAAAAGGCATAAACACAAGAAGCAGGCAGTTGGGGCAAATGATAAATGAAGTCAAAGGCACATACCCGTGTTTGTCTTGTAAATATCCGGCTATGTGAAAACCCCAGTAGCACTTCTGCCTCAACCAGCTCACAGCAGGATCTATAATTAGACGGAGCTCTCCACTCCCCTCCAGTCATCTTTTACTGTCGGCCACATCCTCTTTTCTTTAACTCCTTCTCTTTCTTCTCCTCCTCCTCCTCTGCCTCTGTTTGTTGATGCTGTCTCACACCAAACTGTTGATTTCATCGTTTCATTCACACAGTCGGAGCGCCTTGTAGGGCAGCAAATAGGTGGTTTCACGGGTGGGGGGGGGGCTGTATCTGGGGATTTTCACTTTGTTCAGTCGCTGCCAGGTATTAAATGGAAGTCTGAACGCAAACACGTGCAGAAGGAGAAGAGTCATATCATAAAACAGAACAAAGATGCCAAACGAGATCTGTACCAACTCTGACCATTCACGTGTGGGATGAATCCTTTTGCGCAACTAAATAACCCTGTGTTTAATTGTCACCCTTTGGCCAGTGATGACCATCAGCTTTTTCCTTTAAACTCCATACCATAAACAAGGATTGTAACCATGGTAATGGTGGTGGTGGGGGGGTCAGGGCAACAGGAAGTCGTGTCTATAAAAACACAACAATGAGAGAACCAGGGCGGCTTCCTGTTTAAGAGCTGAGTTTAGACTCCCATTTCCTCCCCTCTCCCCCCCTGTTGTTGTTGTGACGTTGCTGCCGTAGTGCCCTTGAGCCCTGTGGCAGTGAAGACTCCCATTAGAATACACGCTTGGACTCGGCCTGTTAGACCAAAACAACCATCTCCCTTTGGATCCACAGGGACGTTCAACTCTTATTTTCTTGGCCTGTAATTCACTCATTAAAATCACTGTTCAGATGTGTTCAGCTTTAATGAAAAGACTTAATATCTGTTAACAACTGATATTAATGCCTAACAGTGTGCCTGAAGCTAAAGCTAAAGCTCTGATCACAAAAACACCCATTACGGAAACTCGGAAAACTACTAAGTAAACAATTGACACTCCAGTTAGATTGTGTCACTCATTTTGCTCCACTGTGGGACGGAGTTATGTTTCAGGTCAATGCTTTCTCAGACACCAAAAACATTATACCTTTACAATGAACACCATACACACACAGTTTATTTTTGCTGACCGTCACTACTTTTGCAAAGCCTACACTTACTTTAGCTGAGAGGAAGTGTTGCGTCAGTGGGATTGTCAGGTGATCATAGACACACATCCATCCCTGCAGACTGTCTACTCTGTGACATTTGAAATTATGTAGGTGGTGTTGTTTGTTTTCTATGTTGCTTCAGTTGATGTAGCTTTGGTTCAAAACATTAATAGTAAAAAAATCTATTCTTTTTGAGTCACTTTAGTTATAAGTTAATTGCCCGTGAAACACAGCTTTACGCAAAAGGCTTCATCTGGTTTGTGCAAAGACTCTTCCTTATAGAATTATTAAGATTACTTCTTACAGAACGTGTGGGATGTGATGGTGTATTTGCTAAAAAGCGGAAAAAAAAAATCTGGGTTGCCAAATCCGCCTTGTGCAAGACAGGATCTCTATGAATAGAGTGTGGTACAGACCGTTGGCATCACATGCAGTAAAGTCTGAGAGGGAGGAACATTAATACTTAAAGAGCACTGTATGAATTTCACAAAAGAACATTGTCACTGATCCTTTGACTTGACTAAATAATAACTGGAGTTAGAAACAGCTTAAGGTTAGTGTGTTTTATTAAGCGACATATCTTGTAAGATTGACTGCATTAAATGAACGCTCAGCATTCATCTACTTTATAATATTCAGTGTGCTTTTCTTTGCGTTTTATCCGAATATAAACTCAGGGAGAAAATGCGCTGCTTCGTACGCTGTCATTGTGTGTTGTCGGTGAAGTTCTGCTGTAACTCTCTGTCTCTCACTGGAACATACTCCTCCTCCTCCTTTCCCTCTATCTCCTATCTGTCCATTCCTCCTTCATCCTGAGGAATCCACAGCTGTCACTCCCATTCAAACCCTCTTGTCTTCTTAAACCAGCTGGCCAGACTGTGGTTTGTATTTGTGTGTGTGTCCCTCTGACTGTGTGTTTGTGTATAGGTCCTCTTGCCTACAACTGTCGCCGGAGTGTTTCTATATTTATGGTGTTGTTCTGCTGGTCCATACTTAAGTGTTCAAGTGTAAATGGTGGTATGTGTGTGTTGCTATCCTCAAGAGTAAAAATAAATAAATAAATAAATGCCATTAGTCGTGTTTCCATCTAGAGAAGGTGAAATTAGGACACCATAGTCACTGACATCTTCCTGGTGGATCACTGCACAATCCAAACTCCAATTAGGGATGGAACGGTTGTAAAGTCTTACACGAATGTGTGAAAATAACAGTTTGACCAATAGCATATATTATTTTATTATATGCCATTTCACTTTATGTGGCAGGGACACAAAGACTCCCTCTCTCTATAGACAATCAACCTGAAACACTGTGTTTGGATAATACATCTATGCATCCCTAGCACAGATGCTATTGCCTATCTCTGCACATCATCACTTGCTTATTTCTCCATAAACATGCATTTCTCACAATGCTTCCATATAGCCGGCAGAGAGAGCACAACATGTTTCTGCTAAAAGTTGCCTGTACAGAAGTCATTAAAAAGGTTATTTCCCTTTTCTCAAGAAAGTAAAACAAAATAATGTATATGTTTACTATTATGGAGATTAACTTTTAGTAATAAAATCTATACTTTTAGTCAAGATATTGATTCTTAGATGGTAAATACATGGGTAGCCTGATGTGTTAACTGCATTTAATCATAATGTTGCCTGTTTATTTCCAGGTGATCGGCTACATTGCATGTCTTCACAACCATGCATTGTTATCTTGTTAACTTTCTCAGAGTAAAATACACAGTAAAATATACAAATACTTCTAGTTGGTGATATTATTTAAATTCAAAAGTCCAAATTTTACATTTAACAATTAATTGGTGTGTATATATTCAAAGAAAAGTGGCCTCTGTTTGCACTTGTTTCATATATTTGAGATATTGATATGGGTCTGAGCCCTTTAAGAAATTGAGGGGGGAAAAGGTTGTGACCCAGGAACAACACATCTTTACACTTCCTACCACTTTATGAATGGCCAAAGTGTGAGTATGTCAAATGCAATTTATGAGGTTTCATGCTCCTCTTCTTTAACGCTCAGGGATTCCTTGAAGTGCGCATTTACATAGCTAGCACATTACATAAACCTACATTCATACAAACATTCCATGAGTCCCTGTCATCTTTCACTCCAGTCAGTGTTGCAACTCGCCTGAAGCTTGAAACTTTAGAACAAGTCATTCATTACACCCACGTACACTCACAGATGAACTCTGAAAGCCTGTTTGACACCAGGTGTACCATCCTCTGTGACAAATGACAGTGATTTCTGAATCTGCAAACAGACGTGGTAAACACATCTTTCGTAATTGGACTGACATGTGTACCGCATCTCGGACCCTTCTCTTAGGTGAATGTATTCAACTGAGCATTGCACAAAGTAAAAGGTGTATACACGTAATAGCTAGTTCATCTGGATCCATGTGCAGCCTGCATGTTTGCTCCAGGATTAAGCTTTACAGCAAAGGGAAACCTGATACATTAGATTTCTGGCTCATTTTTATAACAAACAGGAGCTGTGGGCAGTGTGTTCTCTTTTGGCAAAAGTGGCTTCTTCAACAGGCCCAGTCTTCTGCACAAACAGTATATATTGTTATCATGTCACATTCACATTAAACACTTAAGAATGAATCTTTTAGGATTATTTTAGGAAAGTGACTTCACTGGTCTGCAAAACTAATTCATGAAAGCATCGAATTGTAAACATCTGACATTTTATTGTTCCCTGTGGGGTAAAGTCTTTCTTTTGATGCCATTCTGCACAGGGCAGTCAAAGGTCATCATCAGTTACAAACAGACATTCTACAGCAGAAGAATTCCAGCGGTGGGCTGATGGACACACACATATTCTGTCTATAATGCCCCGCAGGTCGTCCTGTTGTCCACATTGAACAACTTTACAAAAAGAGGAAAATCTTCCCACCTTTGAATGTGGTATATTAAACTGAAACTGTGATGATCCTCAGAACCATTGAGATGACTTTAAACTTCAAGATAATTTTAGATAAGATAAGATTTGAAGGCAACAGGCTCTTGTTCGTTGTTTGCTCCTTTTAAACTGGACATTAGTTGGAGTAGTTGGGATCCACCTTTATTTTGACCATTGACTGCTCGACTTTAACTGAATGTTTTGATGCGTACGGTATTATTTAGATTATACTTTATAGAGTTGAACTCATTGTGTCATTACAGATTATTTTATTGACAGCTTAAATTCAGACAAGTTTCATTGTTTTACTTAACGTTACTCAAATTAGTTTGAAGGCTGGTTGACAAACAAAACTAATTGATTTCTTGTCGACTAATTCAGTAGTTGATGGATTGTTAGTTACATCATGCAAGTTTAAGAAATTATCTTATTGCTGATCGCAGCTCTTAGGTATCTAGTTGTTTCTTTAACAAACTTTGTTAAGCACTGTAATTGTTGTGCACAATGCACTTTTGAACTGCAACATTTATTAAATATATGCCTAAAAAATAAAAACAAAACTTAAATGTTAACATGAAAAAATAAATCCTTGGACATTTATTGTGACAACCAATGATTTAAAACTGATTGATACCAATTGATATAAAAACTTTAAGGAGTATTTCAGGTCAATCCTATCCTTCTTAGTATCTGATCCTGTGAAAATGGGTGAAGTAGTATATTTCGAAACTGTTCTAATCCATCTCTATACAGAATAAGTCTGTGTACTAGTAAATGAGACTGATTATACCCTGGAATCTCAAAGTTCAATCGGAGGTAACTTCTTCTCATTCAATAAATGCAACTTTAAATTGGCAAAAATCTACTAAGTCATCTCTTTGAAAATCACGTTTAACTCACAGATCTTGGACTAAGCCTGCAGAGACTGATCATACAGTAGTTCCCTACAAATCTTTGTGAGGTAAGGAAACTCCTGCTGATAATTTAAGGCTCTGTCCCTTGTCCAAGCTTCTTTTCTTTCATCACTCCTGCTCTTCATCAACATCAAACACATTCTCCACATTTCCCAGCACAGATAAAGCCACTCAGCACTGCAGTTACCTCAAAGGGATCTCCCCCTTTATCGCTCATAACACACATCACACCGTGACACAGATATGCTCCTTTATCATTTACAACCCACAATACGCAATCACAAATAAACACAAGTAAACACTAACAAAGAGGCCTGTTCTTTACTGCCAGTCAGGAAATGATACCAGATCAACTGACTGATGTTGTTGCTATCGGTGATAAAAACACCGGTACTTGCTAACTGACACAATGACTACTAGCTACAGTCAACAGCAGAGGCTTTTTTTTACTGATAAGAGCTGCAGCTGATATATTCTCATCCTGCTGTACCCTCAACCTCCTCGGCAGACACCAGACTGTGTGATGTAACTCAGCAGAATTAGAGGTTTGTGTTAAAATGCAGTTCACGGTGAACTAAATCGGAATACGTATGTAGTCCACTGTATAAATTAAGCAGGTAAGAGAATTCCAAATCACCTTCAGCTCAATGTGTTTGAACATGTGTCAAAAAGAGTTCCCACAGATGTGTGACAATTTCACAATGATTCGACTTGAGATTTGTCTTTTTTCCCCCCGCTTCATTCCAACTTCTCCTTGGTTTTAAGCCTTCCTTCTTGTTAAATCTTAACATGTTCCAAGAAGCCAGCTTCATGAATATGCACAGTCACACTCTGCTGTCTGCACAGACAACAAAGGAAGAAGACATTAACATTCCTGCACATGCTCTGCACTCTGGTCAGGGATGAACACACACACACACACACACACACACACACACACACACACACACACACACACAGCTCAACTTTGAGCAAGCAGCTACTAATAGTAATAAACTTAAACCAGTGGTTTCCCACTGTGGACAAACATTTACCTAAAAGTTGGCACAGTAAATCTGGAGACAGGAAAATCCTTGCACCATCACTTTATTTTGTGTGATATTATCTAATTTCCTGTTTTCTTGTTAAATATGAAGTTATTTTAAGTGAGACACTGATACCAACCTTTGCCATAACATTGAAATTTACCAGGAAGTTTCTTTTATTTTGCAGACAGTGTAGAGGTGAAGTCCTGCTCCTTTATTTACTCCTTTAATTCAGAAAAAGTCTATATCATCGTTAATGGATTAAGCTGACCATGTTTTTGTTTCTTTGTGAATAGTGACAGCATTTATTTTACAAGTCAATAAAGTCAGTCGTGGTAAACCTGTTACAAAGGTGTTATAGTGTGAGTATATGAAAATAAAGAAACTACACACCCTAAATCCCAGTGGGGACATCAATAACCTTTTCTCGAAACAATCTGCTGAAAGTATTGTCATCATGACCAGACTGTAGTGACTGTGTTGTGTGTTTTAAGGTCATTTCAGTGTTGGTGTGAGGATGGATGCTGTCCACTGGGACATTTAACATAAAACTACATGTTACTGTATTATCTGTAATACAATCTGTGACTTTTTTGACTTGTAACTAATATTTAAAAAAATATAAAGTCTTGTGTAGGTGGTGGCATTACTCAAACAGGATTAAACAATGTTATCTGCAACCATTGACTACAACTAATGTTTTCTTTTCAGAAATAAGGCCCATGGAAATGCAGGTAGTCCTTTACCTTTCTATCAGATTTTTTTGCCATTTAAAACACCCAGCATGTATTTTGGATTAGATATACCTTTAATTGTCCCTCAAGGGGAAATTTCAAATTTTATGCTACTATAGATAATTATCAAAACAGTGGTGAACATTGTCAATTGCCGCACATTGCAGTCACCTAATGTGAGTAACCTTCAAAAAAAAAAAACCCCTCAACATATACACTGTGCAACTAAAGTCAGTCACTCATTTGATGAAACAGATCACTCTGCATCACATCACACTTTAAAAAAATATGTTGAAATAGTTGCATGTAACATTAATTATTTATGTTAGCTTAATAACGCCCCTACTATTTGGCCATATCCAAATAGTAAAAACTGAGTCAATTGATACTTTATGGACATTTGATAAAACATAAATACTCAAGTCAATAAATTCTATAATATACGGCTTGTTGTTAAAAGATCTCCATTCATAAGTGCTACAGAAAGTGTGTAAATGGTTCTATTAAAGTCCCAGACCAAACATCCTTCTTCACTGTACAGTTTATTGTTTACGGCAAAAACACAGAGTATGCAACATATGTGTTAAGTGACGTTATTGTATTCTGCTCTTCCAGGTGGATGTTCACAAGAATGTTTAAGACAAACGCACATGCATCACCCCGACATGTGCAAACACTCACAGACACAAACTCAGACGCACATTAAATAAACATCCATTGTGTGTCTCATCCTCCATTTCACACAGTTAGTGGAATGAGCCCGAAGCTGTAAATGTCACTGGAGACCATTCATCGGTCACACACATGCGCTCAAGCAGTCAGATGTTAAGTCAGGAGTCCAACCAGATGAGAGGGAGATCCTGTTACATCAGAGCTACACAACAACAGCGCTATCTGATCCCAGGTCAGTGTCAGTGTCCCTGTTGATCTGGAGTGAATGTGAGACGTCCATTACTCTCCGCTGCGGTTTAGGTCAGACAATATCGAAATACAGCAAGGAGTCTGGTTTATAAAACTGTGATAAGGACAGACAATGGCTTTTATCACATATCGAGTATCAATCTCTCGTGGCGTTAATCAGAATTTCAACTCTTCAAAGTTGAATTACTACAAATATATGCTAAACAACAACTTTCCTTTACATAGGGTGGTTTTGGTCAAATGGGCTCAAGGTTTTTGCAAGAACAATCTGCAGCTTAAAGACTAAAAAATACTGGAACATATCAGCTTTAGCATCTCTCTCCAGTGGCATTTGTGCCATGAGCTCATGCAATGATCTAGAATAAATGGTGAATGGTTTCTTAATAAAACCAAATCCTAAAATGCCGATGACTGAGATTTTTTTGCATCCACAGCTTTTGCTTCTGGAACAGTGGGTGGTGGGTGGAGGTGAAAATTAAATGTTTTTCCCAAAAATGCCACAGGAGTAAAGCCTCAGGAAAATAATTCCAATCGACTCCAATGAATTTCAGCAGGATTAAGTGTGTCTATGTGCATTTGCTTTTGTGCATGTGTGTGTGAGAGAAAGAGAGAGAGAGAGAGAGAGAGAGTGAGAGAGTGAGAGAGTGAGAGAGAGAGAGGCTGATAGTTAAGGGGTCCTAAACTGTGGCTTGAGACCAAGCCCAGGCCGGTAACACTGCTGACCACAGCAAGGAAGCTTCAGCTCAAAGGTTAATGCAACATGAATTGATTTGACACACTAATAAAACATTAAGGACACCATTCCCTCAGGCTACACCGTTGTACACACAGTCTCTCAGTATGTTTCGTGGCAAAATACCGTCAGGAAAAAACACAATTAACAGACATATAAAGTCCAAATGGGCACTCACATCTACGCACAGAGCCACGGGGCCCCTTGGGAGTATTATATAACATTACTCCTGACATATCAAGTGATTTCACGCACCTAGAGACAGGACAATTGGGCCATTTGTTCGCCAAGTTGAAAATAGCCACCCACTTCATTGCCGTCTACTGTTACTACCACTGCTACCACAACTATTGCACAGTTTGTGACTGCAGTTTGGCTTTGACAAAATGGCTATAATATATCTGCTGAGGGTAATGGGGTTGTGGATTAGTACATATACGTCAGACAGCTACTAGGTTTTAATGGCTTTATGCTGTTCTGGAACAAAAACGACACACACACTGGAAATTTAAAGCTGACCACAATTTAGTGTGGATAAACAAAGTAGTAGCTGCAGCCTTATTATTAATACAATGTGTTATTTAGTGATATATTACTGCTGTACTCGATAAAGACGAAAAATATACGACTGGGGCCTGGTCACAGCGAGGCGGAAAGGAGTGTGGAAATTAAAGTAGCAGAAAATGAGGAATATTAAACCAGTTTAAAAACTTGTAAAGCAGCCTCATGTAATAAAACCTCATTTGTTACAATTCTAATACTATTTCTGTGTATATGAACACACATTGAAGGCACTCACTCTGGTACAAATGTTCTGTGTCTAAGAACTTCTTTATATAATAGTTCAAGTAATCTACTTAAAGGTTACAAGTAGTGTTTGTACAGAACATGACACAAGCATGTGCATGTTATCGTTTCGGTGATACCTCCCTCTTATACTCTAGGGGACCATTCAGCAAAAACCAGTGTTGAACAGGAGCGAAGCTGATGCCCAGATCAGCTGACACAAGCGTTTGGAAACCAGTACCAGGAAGAGGATATGTGATGCCCGTGCAGCTCTTACAATCATTCCTGTTGTTATCTGTCTCGTAAATTTCCCCTGCTGGAGTAAGTAAACCAGAGACGACAGATAAAACTACACAGACGCAAGCAAGAGGGGGAAATAGAAAAAAAAAATTAAAAATATATACATTTGAGTATTGCAAGAACATGTATCTCATTTTTTATACTTTGAACAAAGTATTTTATCATCATCATCGTCGTTATCATTATTATACTTCTCAATGTCATAAAAAAAAATTACACAATTACCTTGTTACTACCCTACTTACATACTGTATTGTAGTGGCACAGACCAAGGTGAATCATAGGGGTTTTCTTCTGGGATGAGGGAGAACAGATAAATGGCCATATCTGCAGTGGGACAGTGTGTGTTTTCAGAGCTGTATATTTTTACCCTGACTTTGCCTCCTTCAGCTTTCTCAAATATATTAAGTTGCCAATTGCCAAATTAGATGTTTAAGTTGTTGACAAAATGTGTTAGTTCCTGTTGTATTGTTTAAATTGACTTATGTATATTAGATTAGATATACCTTTATTTGTCCTACTCGGGGAAATTATTATTATTTATAGTATGGTGTTGTAATTAGGTTTTAACATTATTATTGTTTTGTTATAACCTAATTTCAAACCATAAAGAACTCTTTGTTGCGTCATCCTCTGTTGAGTAATAACTTTTATTACTGATTTTGTTGATATCATGTTGCAAAAGCTAACTGTTATGTTTTCTTTTTGTTACATCATTGACATAACTGTCATCCCTACAGATAATATGATGATATCTTCATCGCAGTTTTCTTCTGCACCTGTTATTAACTGACAGTAAATGATTCACTTTGGACAATATTTTTGCTAAATCTAAATGTAGAACTATCACAACTCCACTCTATTTTGCACATAATGCAGACCGATGAAAACTGCAGTGTTTCCATTAATTACCAATGCAGTGGAGGTCTAATTTATCATAACAAGCTTTTAATAAGATATAAAAGCAGTTTTCCCACTAATGTATCTGTGATAATCTTATTCTGATTTGTCTGTCATCATTTCTTCAGTAGCACCAAAAGAGCTCTGTATACTCTACAAGTTTAAGGCTATATTCAGACTGCAGGCAAAAGTGGCCCGAATTTTGATTTTTTTTTTTTTGCCCATATGTGACCTATATCCATTAAAGACAGTTTGAACAGCACAAATCTGCCCTGGGCCACTTTCATATGTTGTCCTAAATTCGATGCATATCTGTTATTTTGCAATGCTTATTTCAGTCTGAACAATCAGGTTGCAATTATCCATTCTTTAAGTCATTGAAATGCAACATACGTCACAGTTCTGAACCAAGAGACGGGATGCCTCCATATATATTTCCATAAAAACACTGCATCTCCGATAACTGATTCCAATTAAATCAATAGTTGCAACTCTGCAATCAACTTACATAAAGTGATTTGTCAGGGTAATAGGATTGGCCACTTCACCCTGTCCTAAATCTCACTACTTCATAAAAAAAGATCTTAGAATTCTTATGAACAGAGTGTATGTTGGTTAGAGTTCAAACTGCCTGTTGGTCTGTTATTACATGCTCTGTAGTTAAAGGAGCTGCTGAAGATCCAGAAGCTTTTATACTGGTGGTTTCACATGTTCCACACATCTGGCCCAGGCTGCTGCCACCTTTAAACCAGACTCCCACTTGAAAAACGCCTGGCATCAGGACACCATGCGCCACAGTGAAAATGTTTTTTTTTGTTTTTTTTATGAGAGTTTATACGTGTGTATTTGTGTGTTGGTAAGAAGAGAGGGCTTCTAGAGAAAGACAAAAGGGAGAGAGCCAGTGTCAGTTGCCCTATGTGGACAACACACATGTAACCAGACGCTGCAGCCGTGGCCATGACCTCACTGGGTTTTTCCACAGGCACTTACACAAACACACACACACATATACACATACTGTACACACACAGGGTGCATAGTGGGTCCTTGGTGAGCATGTAGTCAGCGGAGCCTGGTACAGAGGGAACCGGCATCCATTCACAGAGTCATGCATTGTAATCCTACACAGTGTGATCACACGGGCATGTTCCACAGAGAAGAAGGCTAATCTACACTAAAAGCCAGAGCACAGAGCACGGGTGGGCGGGTGACTGGTTTTTGATGGGCGGAGCTCTGAATCAAAATCATTTTAATCTCAGGTTGAAAAAGAAACTTCATTCGTAGGTGTTTGGATGACTTGTGCTGGTTAATTTATATTTTTCCTTCAGCATGGGTAAAGTTGTAGCTGCCAATCATTATTCAATCAACCTGATCATTAATCAAATTACTAGTTCAATGGGTGAAAGAATAAGGAAAATGTGAAACATGCATGTCTAAAAACAACGAACAACTTCTCCTTAATTCAAGAAACAATTAAACAATGACCGAAAAAAAGTATACAAGGAATTGAACAATTTGAGATAGAACTAACATACAACTATGTGTTGATGCAAGTGTAACATGTGTTTCAATAAAAGCCCATGTGAAACACAACAGCGGAACCAATTCATAGCATGCAGTGAAATTAAGGAAACAAAACTAACTCAGGAAAAATGTAAATGAATAACTTTTCATTCGATTCAAGATGATTGCTTGAGCTCTAAGCAGGTGTCACTAAAAAAGTAAGTTATTAAATGTAGTGACAAAAGTGAACAAAAAAATCTGATGACTTCAACATCAGCTCATACCAACTCACATTTCACTTTTACACATTTTGTAGCTTTCTTCCTGACACATAATTACACCCGACCTGCTGCAAACTTGATGAGAAAACTCAGACCAGAAAAACACAGCAGGTCGGGCACAACTTTCCAACTTGGCTGACACCTGTTCTGTACTTTACTGCAGTGCAGTTCACTGAGAATCAAACAGCTTAGATCATTCAACATGCCGCCACACTGGAAAAAATGCTGTCACCCACCAGAGCTGAGCGCTGCACTGCCTGTATATGTGTAATATTGTGTGTATGTCGTAAAGAAACGTTCAGGATGTAGTCATCTTTAGGCGGTTCTCTATAGACTGCCAACATTTTTCTACATGACTGATTCTGTTTCTTACAGTTGAAACCATACCTTAACAGGTTTAAGTCACATATTTACAACGCAGATGTTGTGTTTGCCCCACCTACAAAAACATAAAACTTTGTACCTTCTAATTTGTGAAATATGCTGTCCCGTGTGGCTGTCTTTAAGAAGCTCCCAGAGGTGCAAATTCCATCTGTGGAGAAAAAAAGGGGAAAATATTAAGAGACTTGAACTTCCAGTGCAGTAGAGCAGACCTGTTTCAAGCCAACACAACTGAATCAAAGTTCAATCAAAGCTTAGGTTCCACTTTTCTTCTATTACAGTGCAACTAATCCTACATATCATACACTACATTAAACAAGTAGATGTAATAAAATGCCCTTGTCTTGATTACGCACACAGATAAAAGTCATAAATGGGTGAATTGTCCTATAAGGTCTGTATTTGCTGAGCATGGGGTGTGGTTAGACCTAATCTCAGCTGGTCCTGTTAGAGTCCCCTGGGGTCTAATACTTGACCCAGATCTGGATGAAGAAAAAGATCACAGGATGTGTAAGAGAAAGGCAATACAGAAACACAACAGAAACTAAGGCTCCTTCTCCTTCTGTTCCAAACACAACACAAACCCAGACTCTATCTCCTTCTGTTCCACCGCATTACACGGACTTGCACTTACTTACCCTAACCACACCATGGCTAACCTTAACCCGTATCACCACCACTTTCACGGGACTATTTTAAGCATTTCTCCGCTTCGGTTTCCAATTTTGTATTTGCGTGTGTCTGTGTGTTTTATGTGTGTGTAGACGTACAATTCTTGCATCTATATTTATACAGTGCGTGAATTTTTTTTTGTTTTGTTTTGCCTCTTGGACCTGTTGCTAAAGTAAAACAAGAACCAGAATGTGAATGAAATAGTCCCTACAGACACATACACATACACACACACACACACACACGCGCGCGCGCGCACGTTAGCAATATTAAGTAGGAAGTCTCATACTTTAATGTAGTTCAATAACTACGCATACAACACGTTGTGGCGAATAACAACTTTTATCTCCGTTTACACTAGACTTGCATATCGTAACCTGTTGTTTTTTTGGCCTTTTTGTTACCGGTTTACATATATTAAATCGGCGCAAACACCTGCGCAGGTAGCTAGCATCCGTTTCGCGTAGCATCAATCTTCTCGCGAGGCAAAAAAAAACTCCGATCGCTATTAAAGGCGTAACGGCCGTTTAACGCACTCTCCAGCCGCTCGCGCATCACGGCTCCGTCAACCACAATAGTTAGATGCCTACCTTGTAAAACAACTTTCTCTTCAAAGACTTTGGAGGATAATCCAGTGTTAGTCTGTTGTGAAAAAAAGTCATCCGGGAATGGGGTAATAAACAACACAGAGGGGGGCGGGGGACAAAAACCAAACAATAATAAAGACCCCGGACGAGATGATGGCGAAGCTGCCGGTGTCAAGAACACGGACCAGAGAAGAAAAAGAGACTTATCGTACAGCAAGTTGCAGGAAACAAAGTCCGGCCCCTTCAAGTCCTGCCCTCCCTCCTCCTCCTCCTCCTCCCCCTCTTCTCTCCTCCCTCCTCCTCTCTCCGGTCTCCTGCTGACAGAAATAGCAGTCGAGGCGGGTCCCAACAAAAATAGCCTTGACTTCGCGCGGACCTTCACAACTATTGTTTTTCTGCTCTGACAGACTCTTATTGGACGTAAACTGCAGCCAATCCGCGCCTGACTCTTACAAACTTTGTCAAATCAAATAATGGCTCCAACACTGTGGCTCCATCTGCTGTCCATCTGCTGTTTCATCGTTCACCTTTTAACTTTTATTGCGGTTAATTTATTGTGTGCGTGTGTGTGTGTGTGTGTGTGTGTGTGTGTGTGTGTGTGTGTGTGTGTGTGTGTGTGTGTGTGTGTGTG
>JAPTHA010000027.1:18950866-18988859 GCA_029814585.1 Gymnapogon annona
ATGGCTTACATTGGTCAGTATGATATCTTTCTACAGTTCTTTTGTGCACAAATAGTTTTTGCTGCATTGTTCTTATGATAGGGACAGTAAAAATCTCTTTTCTTTGCTTGACTTCTTTTCTCTCCTCTTCTTCTCCCCTCTCTTCTCCTCTCCTCTCCTCTCCTCTCCTCTCCTCTCCTCTCCTCTCCTCTCCTCTCTTCTCTTCTTCTATTCTATTCTAGATTTATCTTTAAAACTCCCCATAGAATATCAGGGGAAAATATAGAAATTACCACTTCAATTAGATTTTTTTTCCCACCTCCAAATCTTTATTACTATGTGCATACGTGCCGTGAAGATTAGATTAGGTTTTTTTTTAATTGTAATGTAGAATCTGACATTCATTTTAAGTTTCAGTTGCGTTTCTGTGTTTTTCCCCACTTTCAACCGTCCTTTTGTTTCCACACAGCACCGAGCAAGTGCACATTTTATCCTTTTTTCCGATCTCACTCTCAGCCAGGTCAACAACTTGACGTTTCAGACCAAGATTGAAACTAGAAGCGTGCGTTTGAGTGTTACTGGTGGTGTTCCTCGGTCCGCTTTGCCTCTGTGAACAGGGGGAACCCAGAACCCTTCCCAGAAACTCTCTGTGTGGGTGTACAGAGCCCGTACATAGCTCTGTGTGCGTGTGCATGTGTGTGTGTCTTTGGCTTTTCAATGCATTTCAGTGTATAAGCAGTAACACACAGTGTGTGTTGCAACTATGTGCATGTATGTGTGTGTTAGTGCATGCTTATGCTGGTGTGTACATGTGTATGTGGTTAGTCCATTCAATTACACAATCCACCATGCAGTCTGAATCACATCCGGTTTCGAGCTGAAAATAACAAAACCATGGGGTGACAGAAAAGCAGCGCAGCAGGCAAACACCCACAGGGACCAAAGAATACACACACACACACCACTGGTCAGGTGGTATTTCCACAAACAACATCTATTTGATCTAAAAACAGCTTTCCTTTATAGGCCTGGTGCAAATTTGAGTGTTTTATCCGCTGATTATTTAGACTGTAAGCTGTCATTTGCACGTCAACAACCACATATCTTTATTGTAAAACATTAAACCAGATATTATAACATACACTATCTCCATTAAAATGTCAGTGACATTTGGATGGATGTTAAACGTTTCTTTGGAAGTTTTAAAATTGCTTTGAAAATGGAGAAAGTTGCAAAACAACAACAGGACAGAATGAAATAAGCCTATTTAATGATGGCAGATGACAGACTTATTATTCTGAGCTTTCTGCAAAAAAATAGAACATATGAGAAGAAATAACCATTAAATGAAATTGAGTAGAGTGTTAAGTGGGAGAGGGATGGCTTCAGATAACACTGGTCACACTGTTAATACTCATGCTGTTCTATTAGTCTACACCAATAGTACTAAATCAGGGACGGGTTGTATGTAGCAAAGTGAAGTCTTTGGCAATTTTAATCCTAATTTTACTAATGTTACCAGTTAAGAAACCTACAGTTTGTCATCAAGACAGTGACATACTTTTACACTTGCAGTAACTCTGTGAGGAAACAGCTGAGTGGACCATATCTCTCATCTCAAGTGATACATAATTAAAACAACCCTTTTATAAACACATTCTGTCTATCTAAAGCTTGACCAATGGTATGAATATATTTATTTTATCTTACTTGCATGATTATGACAAACAGGGATAAATATCATGCCTTTAATTAACTGCATGATTCAAACAGGAACAAATAATGATTTTTTTTCTGACTTTTGATGATGATAATGATGATGATGATTTCTTTTGGCTTTTTCCCTTCCACAGCGAATCCAATTCGCATTTTTTTTTCTGACTTTTGATGATTATTTATATTTTTCTCATGGCGTTTTGTCTTTTGTTCTTAACATTAACATTTTCCAGTATGCTCTGCATATAAAGTAGACAGATTCCAGCTCTGATAAAGCTTTAGAAGAAACCAATGACAGTCATATATTATCATAAAAGTATTTGGTCAAAAAATTGAACATTGTATTGAAATGACAATGTTAAAAACAGTCTGACGTATACAGCTTTTTCGTTCAGTACTATATAGGGCAGGATGTGGTCAAGTGTGTGCTACATCGATGCCTCCCACCTGCAGAGATGTTCTTCTTGCTTTAATACAGACATTTAAGAAAGATGTGATGTTTCAAGAACACAAGCTCAATGTAAATGCTTCCATAATGACGGTCAGGTGAGTGGTACATTATGCAAAGTAGAAAGATTGATGTCAGATATTAAACATTTTTAATGCTATGATCAAAACATGATTAGAAAACCTAGTTCGTAGCATATGACAACATTCATAATTTGATTCATGAACAAATCATTCCTGAATTAAATCTAGATTTTAAGACATTCTAACTGCTTTATCAGGCAACATGCGTGTAAAGTAAAAGCTTTGACACAAACATACACACACAAGCAATTTGGGATAATCAAATGTAAACTTAAAGAAATCCCCAAAAATACATCATTCATATGTATTGTTTTGTTTCATGACGAGACAGTACATCATCCAGACAAAATTAAAAACATACTGGCAGTTTTATTTAAAGTGCAGTTCACTGAAATAGAGATATTTTAAATGAACAGAAAGGGTAAAGATGCACACATAAGTTGCATTGAACCCATAAAAAAAATGGTACACAATTACACTGCATGTGTGGGATCCTTCAAGTGCAATGTGTGGACAGTGACAAGTTAAAAAAAAAAAAAAAGCATAGCGCTGGCACTAGAATAAACACGAAGTCTGTTTTATGTAACGGGATAAGGCTATGACCCTTATTTATACTAATTATGAAACACAGTGGTCTCAGTATAAGCCGTTTTAACAGCGTTTAAAGTACAAGAAATTATCTGTGCAATGGAATTAGAGAGAAAAAGGAGGGATGGAATGGAAACAAAGAAAGACCACAAGCAACAGAAGAAAAGGAGAGTGTAAGTGAAGTGAATGACAACGAGGCAGAGGGATAGGATGAGAGGAAGAGAGAGAGAGAGAGAGAGAGAGAGGCTGAGAGCGCTGTAATAATGTTTGGCCTTGGTCTGCCAGCGGGGTCCTTCCCCTTAAGAAGCCAACAGGAATGTAAGGAATGCTGCATGAGAAGGAAAAAAAGGAAGGAGCAGGAAGAGAAGGCAAGAAACAGAGGAGGACGATGGGAAAGAAAGAAAAAACCCAGAAGGAGGAGGGGAACGAGGAAAGCGGGGAATCAAGAGCGAGGTGAAGATAGAAGGAGATAGAAAGATGAAGGCGAAGAGAAATATGAGGAGGAGGAGGAGGAGGAGGAAGGAGGGAGACACTGAGGAAAAGACTTATTATCTTTAGTGAGCTGAGTAAACACAAGAACAAAGCACATGAAAATAATAAGGCTGGGAACTATTTGGGGGAAAAACACAAGCCTCTATTTGTGTGAGTGTGTTTATTTTTGTGCATGCAGATTTCTGCAAAAATATGTCAATGTGTGCACTTGAATTCATGCATTCAATACAGACCATAGAATATCTGGGGCGTCGCTTTCAGTGTTGAAATAGACTTTCTAAATACAGTTTTCTCAGTTCCTGACACACTGTACCTGAACTATAACACAGAAAACATTCCTGTTTCATGTGCAGCGGTTGCTTTGGTAAAACTTTGAACATCGGCATGAGCCCTCGACTCACATCTGACCCTCTCACTGTATCATGGGGAGAATAAATGATCTATTTAGAGTAAAGCAACTTTAGAGGAAACATTCACATTAAACTATAGATGTTTTATGTATTCAAACTCAGGGCAGCAATTAACAATCACAACATGTTCCAATCATTACCATTAACCTCATAGTTTATTTGATTAGTCATTAGTAAATATTTTCTCCAATACAAAACCCAAAGATATCCACTATAGATATCGATGTCAGTGTTTTTTACGTGAATAAACAAAGGCTAAATAAATAAAATAAATCCAGTTTCCCACCTCAGAGTAGACAGGAAATCAGAAAATATTCACATTCAAATAGATGGCGATTCATTAAATCCTTGACATCGAATTAATAGTAGGTTTACTGTTAACTGTGACCCCTGGGAGATCTGCCCCATAATTATATTATGGAAACAACATCAGCTGATGACACTTAGATGAGTTGATAAAAATGAATAAAAGCAGTTTCATTTACACAACATGGATAAGAAGTTATATGTAACTGTCAGTCATATAAATTAGCTAACGTTCATGAAATCATTTGTTAGAATGGACAGAAAATATTCAGCTATATTTATAAAATATAAAAGGGGATCATTTGTTGAAAAATCCACAGATACTTAAATGGACAGATTCAGTTTTAAAATTAAAACAAGAATATATATATATACAGTATATATGTATGTAATATATATGTACGTCTGTTGATATTTATTACTTTTACTAATGATACATTTCTGTCGTGACTGTCAATAGTCAACTCCTCTTTTCTTATGGCTGTGACATACATTGTAATTTATGACTATGTCTGAATGTAGACCAGACCTTAAGTTAGGGTTCGGTTTTGTGGGTTTCGGGTTTGTTTATCCCACCAGGGGTCAGGCGCACTGACAAATTGTGTTTGTGGCATGTGTTATGCGTAAACGTTTTTCTGATGCACCATCTGTTCAACTAAGAACAGTGTAAAAAAAACCCAGAAATGTCAGAGCACACACCAAAAAACCTGAATAAAGCAGCCAATAACCAAGAATAACTGATATGTTAGAATGTGTTATATTTGGGCTAGCCAACGAACGTAATGATCGTATTTGAATCTGTTCTAGTTTCATTTAACAGAACCACAACCTGAACTACATCAGTATAAGCGTGACTCAAATGTAAACCCCAACTCTAAAATGGGGTCCACTTCAACCTGTTGGGTGTTATGTAGAAAACCCAGATCTGAATATTTCTGATTATGTGACATTAAAAATGCTTTCTAGACTGAGCATCGATATTATGATTTATGCCATAATATTAACTTTATGACCTGTTCACTTTTTTTGACATAGTATTATCAAAATATAAAAATAAAATAGAATAGAATATAAGAATAGAATACAATGGAATAGAACTGCTTTATTGTCATTGTAAGAAGTATCACAATATTAAAATGTGTGTGTCTGTGTAATGACAATAAAGGAAGTCTAAGTCTAAAATGCTATCCAATCCTTTGCATGATACAGAACATACCATAAAAATACAAATGCCTATTAAAACTGCAAAAATAAATGGGTAAAAAAAACAAAGAGAAACCATTTACTCACACGTGTATATTCTTTCTCACACAAAACACAAAAAAATCCCATAAAACTGTGCATGGGAAAAGAACGGGCTTGTTAAGGATGCTCATTGAGACATTTCAAAGGCTGTAAATTATTTACAAAGGACCTACATAGTACAAGCAAAATGTGAAAGTGTGATATAATGAACAATTAAATTAACAGTAGGCACATGTATCCATGTTGTATCCATGTTGTATCAGTCATATCGATAGCGTCATTCAACTGAGCTACAAAAGGCCTTGAATTCCCTTGATTTGAAACATATTTCAGAGCCCTGGTGAACATTGATAATAAACTTAGATGCATCTCTTTTTCCAGCCGATATTTGTACAACCTGCTTTATTATTACTGATCATCACACTCAGCTAAATTCACGAAAATGCAGAAATGCAGACGCGCACGTAAATCCCCTGCGTTAGCGATGTCATGAATGGAAACCCGAACACGACATATACATTCATACATTCCCATACAGACTGTACATTTTTTAAAGAAGCACAAGCTCATTGGAAATGTTTCCATGGTGTGTGCGTGTGTGTGTGTGTGTGTGTACGAGAACACGCGCGTCTGAAAGAGTCAACGCCACAGTGACATACGCAGGCCACACAACACAACAGATCGCTGACAGACAATTTCCACAACAGAGCGGTCGTCAGTGCAGTCATCTCTAACCAGCGCTCAGGTGAAAACATTAGCAAGAAGACATTTTTTCCCACGAACTAACGATCCATTTCTATTTTGGGTCACATTGCTTATATTGTTATTAATCTGTTCTCACACTATTAGACAACCTGTTTAAAGTTACATTTGATCCTCCTTTAAACTATAACTTGTATCTATGTTACAGATTCAATTTAGCAAAGATATAGTAAGATAATACCTTTAAAATGAACAGGAATAAATGCTTTTCAGTTGCTAACTCTGACCATAAATGTTTAACCCTTTGACCCCTCATGTGTCTGCAGTGAGCATTAGGTGTGATATAATTTAAATAATCATTCAAAAATCAACCATTTACTCAATAACAAACATTTCAAAATGTTCTGATAGAAATGACCTTGTTATTCTCCAAACATCAGCGAGAGATAAAGATATAGAGGAGTTATTGTCTTCAGACAAGTGACACAACCCTCCCTAATTCTTTTTTTTTTTTTTTTACATTTTCTTTTTAGTTTTATTTCTCTGTTGCTAGTACCATTGTTGTAATATGCTTCTCTTTTTTGGACAAAACAAACACTACTGGACACAAATTCAAATACTTTACCCCTTTATTTCACCACTAAAACCCATGGAGGCTGACAAAGGACAATGGATGGAGTGATTGATGGAGAGATTTTTTTTTTCCTCATTTGATCAAATATTTTTGGAATTTGCTATGAGTTTATATGAACGTATACATGATCAATGAATTGAATGTAGGAAAATGCCTGAATTTCCCTGAAAAATGCTAAATACAGAGGACACCATTGACACTAATATAATAAATGGTGATAATTCACTTTTGAAAGATGGAAACATAATTTTTCAGGGTTTAAGCATTAGGGGATAAGACAAAGTGGATGTTAAAACTCATGACATGTCAGAGGTGGGGATTATCATCACCACACAACACAGACATTAATTTTTCACGTCACAGTTTGTGTGTTCGATCTGATTAAATTGAAAACGAACTGAGGTCAGCTCAGTGTCTAATGAAGAACTGCGTATCCTTTACACCCTCAGGATGTTTGGAGTTACGGCACACCGTTGAAAACACAGTGCAAAACCATGGCAACCGCAGGAAAATCCCAACGAGATCACACATACATACACACACACACCAGCCTTAAAAAGCACAGTCAAGTCAAATCAAAACTCACCCTTTTAACACCCACCATTCTGAACAACAACAAGCCTGAGGAGCGTGTGTGTGTGTAGGAAACACCCAGACAGGCCAAAAATAGCTCAGTTTCTTTCTTTCGGTCCCTCGCTCTCTCTCTCTCTGTTCTATCTCTTTATGTCTCTCGCTCACTCGTATCACTATAAACCATCGGTTGGAAAAATGTTCATGTTCCCGCACGGAAAATATCACCCACTTAAGAGCGCACTTGAATGTGAGAGAGTATATGATTCAGTGTATGGAGAGAATAATGACTATTTTGGCGTGTAGTTGCAGCACAAGGGGAAACATAAAGCCTCTTCCCTCTCGAAACATAAGGAGGTTGAAATTTGTGTGTTTTGCCGCAGACACACTGGCAAACAATCCTCGACAATTCAATAGAAAAGTGTTTGTCTTCATGTAGCTACACCTAAGGATATTTTGCTTTGCTCTAAAACCACAATCTGCAAATTTGTGCTGCCTCTGTTTACTTCCACAATACCCAGTTCCAGCCTGTCCAGTCCAGCCTGTAAACAAAAGTCACATGGACGCACAAGTTGCATGTTTACCGGACGGTTTTAGTAACCCATCATCCCATCCAGTTCAGAGGTTTGTTAAATAAAGCTAATTATAGACTATGTAAAATAAGCAAAGCACGGTGGAGTCGACTCATTTGCCTTTATCTGCTTGTTTCTGGTAAACTGTTGACACGTATTAGATGCACCTAAACAGGCAAATCTGGTTCATTAGAGCTGTTATAGTTTCACAGTTTTGACTGTTTTTTTTTTCTGTGTATGACATCAAGACAGGTTTTCATTTAGCTTGATTTTCTAAACCACGTTTTGTGATGTTTTAACTGGAAGTGAGCACACGTCAAAGCGCTGTAACCATACCTCCTTGGAAAGAAAAATGGTCTTTGCAGATTTACAGTCTCCAACATGTGTCACGGCTCAACCTGCAGTCAGTGCTACTTTTTCTCTCATTCTCATTTTCTGAACACACTTTATCCCTTTTTTAAAAATTTTTTCGCCATTTATTCTAATATTGTTAAGTGAAATTAATCTATTTTCCTGCATTTCCTTTATGGATTATGATTGATTTGCATAAAAGCTGTAGTGAAAATTGAGGCTTATTATATCAAAAACAAAGAAAAAAAGGAACTTTTCTGCTAAAACATTAGCTGAAGATAAACCCAGTGCGTCCATCCACTGTCACTGCTCCAACTCCATGGGTTTTACTGGTGAATCAAGGCTGTAGAAGATAACAGTGTTATCACGGTAATGACGAAACCTTTGAATGTCCAAATGGGTCATATCTGATAACACACTGAATTTTTCACCAATTATTTACATGCATCGATAGGATTAGTGGATCATCAGGTATTTAACTTTTTATATCAGCAAATGATCTTGGTCACCAGTGTATGTTTGGGTCTTTATGGGATTACGCTGAAGCAACAATTCAGTCAGGAACTTGATTTAAGCCGTTATACCACCCAGCTCTGTTGTTGAATGTAGTCTTGGAAATGACTGAGAATTGATTACATTGAACCAAAAAAGCTTCCCTGAAAAGTGATGACTATGTAAGTGTGTCATTAGGAACTCCATATTACATGCAGTAGAGTAGATATACAGATAAATGACCTGAGACATTTCCAGAGGAATGTGAACCGGCTTCAGTAAACACTGACAGATCATCTGCCGTCATCCATATATTTACATCGAGTGTCTATAAAATCTCTATACATACTTCCTCCATTATATTTAACCCCCAAAGTCTCAAAAAAACACATAGGAGCAGTAGCGGCTGGTGTTGAAAAGGACTGCAGGGGACGAAAGAATATGAATGCAGCAGTTTTTAATGTTTGCGACAAATGTTTTTTGTTTGTTTGTTTGTTTTATTTTGGGTTTTTTTGCGTTTCTGCAGCCTGAAAAGCAGCTCTGTCTCAGGACTCTAGATCCAGATAAAATCTTCAAACTGAATCAGCGTATGTTTGATTGCAGGATGTGAAAAAAAGTGTCCAAGGGTGATTCTTTACACCAAAAGTGAATTTATTCCTACGGAAATTAAATATCTACAATTTAAAACAAGAGCAATAATTGTTGACATGTACTATAAAACACAGCACTATCTCATAATTCCTGATTGAACAGCTCTTGTTCTCCGCCCCCTGTAAGACCAGCTGCCACAGCTTATGATGCTACGTCTTATCCAAACTGAAACCAGACGCCACAAAAGTCCACTTTCTAGTCAAACTACTCAAATTACAATAACACTGAATGGTCACTTTGACCCAAATGAAAAACCACCAAACACCAAAGCTTTGAGATTAAAGAAAATACTAAGCCGATTATTCTCTTTGTGCATAATAAGGGACTATTTCCTCTGGGGCAGAAAACCTCAAATTTTCCAACAAATGAAAATGCTAGTCACGTGTCAAAAGCTGGTATTCCAAAGAATATATTAAAAAACATCTGAATATTGTATTTAAGGCCATTTCCTGTCATCAGATATCATTGTTCTCTGTGTTGACAGACCGCAACGCAGTTTTCGTAGAAGAATGTCAGAAATGATTGCCACCGCTATGAGATGATTAACCCGCGTTTGTACTACATGTCCTCGTTCTCATCAAGTTTTATGCAGAGGAAAACTCTTCAGTTGGATTCATTTCCACTGCTGTGACCTTGGATGTTCTGCCAAAAGGAAGCTTCTTCACTGCCCATCACACGTCAGCACCCAGGAAACGAACAATGCACGAGTGTATTCTTTCACTTATCAACAGCACAGTAAGATAAAAACACACTTGAATACACAAGACTACCTGTAATGCAGATAAATGTGAACTATAAGAGCAGAAATCCCATAATATTAAGAAAGTTTGAATTAGATAACGATATTTTTCTGTGTGTGTGAGTTGGTGTGAGTCTGATATCAATGATAAGGATAATTAAAACAGTAGAAGGTTTCTTAATCTCCACACGCTATCTGTCCGACTTAGATAAGACACAGTTAGATAAATTTGATCGTCCCCAAAGGGAAATGTGTCTTTGCAGTTGAAGTGGCTGCAGTAAAAGCGCCAACACTGTAACAAAGCAGCATTACACAACATAAAACTCTTCGTTACACTCCGTCTCTGAGATAAAGATGCATCAGGTGTGTGTATCTGCTATTTGTCTCTGTCGCTGATGATTGATGAAAACACACTCTCGGGTCTAGAGCAGTGTTTTCAGTGAAAGGTTACACCTCTCCTCTCCACCCTCTGCTCTGTGGGAATTTATTAAGACTGGGAAAAAAAAGAGTGAGAAAGAGAGACAGATGGGTTTTCCTCGCAGGATATCCTGTTCTAAGTGGAGCTGCAGTGACCTCCTCACCCCTCTTGACCTGTGACCTGCTCATAGTTTAGGATCACATCTCCAGCGTTTCCTAAACGCCCTTTAACTCTCTATTTTCCTCCAGAATCTGCTCTCCAAGTCCTCCATCACACTCACAGGTGTCACGTCATCTCTTTATTCCTTCATTTGTTCCCATTCAGACCAAACTGCAGTGGTCCTCTTCTCCTCTATTGTCTCGATTTATCTTTATTTAAAGTTTAAACATGATTAGTTTGAAGTATCCTTAAACGCAAGGTGAGAGGTTTTGAGTTTAAAACTGATAGTCGGTAGGAAAACTATTATATATATCTGTCAAATACGTTTTTCAGATCCTTTGATTAAAGAAGAGCTCATTCCACACAGTGCAAGTGAAAGAAAAAGAAGAATTATATTAAATATGAAATTAAGTTGTATAATGAGACATATACTATAATCTAAATATCAAATTTTTACTTTGTACACCGAAAGTCAGAGAGTTTAATCAATTTCAGAATTTAAATGTTCAATGTGCAATAGTTATGTGTGTAACCATGAGGATTGGAGCAGAAACCGAGACTACGAATGAATACTTGTCTAAAAGCACTTTTTAAAATGACTTCTTACAATAACATTATCATTTACGGCAGCTTTAAAGATAAACCTCTAGTTTTAACTTCTAAAATCTTAAATATCCTCTTAATGTCCCCTTAATAATTTCCCAGGGAAACATTCCCGAGGGATTAATAAACTTCTATCCATCTATTAATGTCTATCACTCACGGGTTTGATCAGCTGTATTGTATTGATTAAGATTTTGGATCCTGTAAATATGTAATGTCCATTTTATATATTGATAAGATCAAGGTTTAATACGTTTGGACATCAAATCTTTTCATCAACTCTGCAGTGTCTATTTGAACTGTGAGCAAATGTGATGCATGTATATATACGATGACTGCATATGACGCCGTGGAAGATAAATTGTAAGACTGTCTTAAAGACACAAAAGGCAGGACACATTTTTAGTGATTTTTCACAATTGCAACATTGCACCTATTCACCTACTTTTACAATGCACACGGATATTATAAAAAATAGATTAAAAGGCAAGGCAAAGAACTGTAGATTGCTTCTTCATACATTAATGTTCTATGGATTTACTGAATACTTAATTTATTTATATATATATTTAACAAAAAACTATTCGCGAAAACCACCCTGTTGGTGTATCAGTAGGAGGAAATTACTTCTGACATAACAATGAGAAACTAAAATAATCCCAATTTAACTAAAAATACATGAAATTTTTTTATAAACTATTATTGGCATTAATAAAAGTTCTCATCTCTTTTCTTGTGACTCCCTTTTTTTTTTGTCTTCCCCACTTTCTCTTTGCGCCCCTTTCTCCTCGCCCACCCGCACCCTCCCTCCCACTCCGCAATATCACTGGAATCCATTAGCTGATGAATGGTTGTTTGTGTTTTTTTAAGCTCGACAGCGCCACCCCAGCCTGTGTGGCCAAAGAGAGTGATAACAAAACATTTGCAGTGATTAGAGGAATAATTAGCCAATCATCCGCTGACCTGAGGGCCAACCCCGAGGTCAGAGAGACACAGAGCGCTCTGGTTCCCAGGTGGTTTCCCACGAAAAAACAATCCGTCCATCAGCTGCAACGTAAAGATATAAAGGAGTCATTGTCTTCAGACAAGTGACACACACTTTTCTGTGACTCTATTTCTACGTCCATGTACATGCGTGTCTGGCTCTGCATGTGTAGATCCCTGTGGACCCAGTGCAGAGTTTGTCCAGAGAGGCTGTGGTGGAAATCACAATTTCCTGCTTCCTGTGGCAAAAGGAAGTGCTACCGTCGCTGTCCCCTTATCGCTGGATACACAGGCGGCACAGAGGGAGGGAAGAGGAAGAGGAGGAGGAAGAGGAGAAGGAGAGAGAGTTTGAACAGGCTAGACAAAGGGGAAGAGGAGCGAAGACGGAGATAGGATTGCAAATGATAGCTATATGGAAAGAAGGAAGAGCAAGTGTAGAACGTCTCCGTGGTGATGTGACTCTGGTGCGATGATCAAGTGTAATCTCCTCCCCATCTACTGGCATTGAGTTATTGGGTCATCGAGATAATATTAGCTGCTCCTTTTACATAGGCTGTCACAGGTGTGAATGTCCTGCCTCGCCACTCCGTAGAAAATGTACAATAGAGCATGAAGATTATTATTGTTCCACTTAGCAGAGATAGTCGCATAGTTACATGAAATCCATGTCTGCGTAACAGGGATAGGCAGGTGTGACATGGCATGTATGTAACCTGCAATCAGGACATTTATGACCAAACCCCCAGGAACGAAGACACAACGATCAGATAAGATCAAGAGACAGACAATAGGAGAATAAACAATCTCCACATATAATATATAAGCGTATCACCTCAAACGCTGACACTGTATAATTCCAACTTTATTTATGTCAATCCAACAAAACACACAGTGAGATTAATTGTTAATGGCAATGTAGTGAAATATCTGTGAATAAATGTGCACTTAAAGGTATACTAATGTTCTAATATACAAATATCCTACTTTAATGTCAAACTTGTGACCGTGATGTTATTGTTATCATAGCAAAACACAGAGTTATTGGTCTATTTCCAGATCCATGAGGCATTTTTTTTGCTCACTGTCATATATCAGTCAGCTTCATAAATGTCTTTTAACTTAAGCTTTACTCTGTACAGCAGCTTGTTGCTAACTTTGTCTACTATGGCTTTTTGCCTATAAACAGCTACTTGCTAAGACTAGAATCACAGTTAGAGCAGTGAATTTGAGTCGCTGTAAGAAAACGAAACAACAAGGAAGTAAAACCCTATAGCTCAGTGGAGCTGCAGAGTTAGGTGAACAGTCAGAGCAATTTTTGTTACGAGCAGCACATTCTTTTAGTTGTTACATTACACTGCATGTTACACTTAAACGCAACGGTTTAAACTTGAAGGTTCAGTAACATTTGGTAGTGGGTTTGTTGTGGGCGTGTGTTCTGCTGGCAGCCAACTGGTTCTCGACATTAGTTCCGCTTCGACGTCAGTCATTTGACAGTGTTGCTGTTGTTTAAATGTTCTACACAAGAACCCAAAAACAGTCAGCCACTGGTTTAGAAATGCATTTAGCTACAACAGACCAATTCTGTTCAAAATTGAAACAGCTACAAAAAATAAGATATTTACTGAGGGGGAACTGGAAATATTTGATGTGACATGGCAACCATTTATGGACTTCTTTGATGCTGCAGATGTAGGACTACTGAGTTCCATCTGACTCTGATGGGGATGTGATGTCCTCTTGTTGATGTTTGTCGTATATATGTGTCTAAAAAGAAATGTTTAAAAAAGTGCATTTAGCCAACATTAGTTGCAGTGACTGCTCTGAAAAACAACACCTCCAACACCAATGTCATGTGACCACAGAAGCATGTGAGAATCTGACATTTTGAACCTTTAAGTTCTTGGAAGTGTCAAACTAAAAAAAAACAACAAAAAACCAAGGAACAGAAATGTAGATGAAAAGAAGAAATTGGAACTGCTTGTAAGAGGATGATCTTTCGGCAGCAGATTGGAGAAAACACAGCTGGAAAGTGACAGATCATCAGCAAAAGAGTGAGAGTGACATGAAGAAGTTACAATGCATATCAGAGGGTTTTTTTTTTTTGCAGCCACTCAAAGTGTGAAAGAGCAGGACAGACAACAAAAAAAGAGAAAAGGAGAGAAGGGGGAAAAGAGATGTTTGGGATGAGGGTGGGGAGGCTTTCTGTGCTTGGGATTGTCCCAGATGGACACAGACCGCTCCCTCCCTTTATAAACACCCGATGGCTTCCACTTCTCGCCAGAAGAACAAAAAAAAAAAAAAAAAAGGCTTTGCAGGACGTGCAGCAACAAATATGAACAAACTGACACTTTGCATTGTTTCCTCTTTTCTTCTGTCAACTACAACTACCTCCCCAGTACCACCACCACTACCACCACCACTGCCCCCCCCCCCCTCGCCATTCCCTTCCATTTCCAAAGTCAACACACCACTAAATGCCGGGCTGACTCACTTCCACTGTGGGTGGCTCTGTTTCCAATTTTCTCACCACCTCAGCCACTCCACCACCACCACCTCCAACGAAAAAGAGGAAACTTTTGTCCAGAAAACAGCAAAATGCCAAACGAGACATGCAAAAAAAAAAAAGGACACTTTTCCACACTTCCCAGTGTTAAAGGGACAAAAGCGTGCATTGGAAGTGGAAAAGCGTGCATGCTTCTCCCACTGCTCTGAAATGGTTATCGCTGTTTTCCTTCCTTTCTTTCTCTCTGGGAGAGCGTGGGAGCGCCCTCAGAGCTGCACTCAAACCACGGGCTCAGAACAACAGGAGGAAGCCGGTAACCTGAGTAAAGACGGGCCGGGTGGAGGGAGAAGGAGAGCAGCCCAAGACGAAGGGGGTGAAAGAGGACAAAGTTTCACCTCTTACACGTCTCTGCCGCATCAAATCTTCAACTGACGCAAGTGGAGAAGCCAAACACACACACTCAGAAGTCAACCTGCCGTATTCCCCCACAAGGCTCGGAGCGGCGTTTTCACATGCGCTGTCATCTGTCTGCAACCCAAACACACTCAGCGGGAAACTGGACCAGTCGCAGCTTGTGTCTTACCAGTCTGTGGCGTGAACATTCAGCATGAGGAGCCCCTCACAAAGTCCTGTCATTCACGTACAGTCCAGTCCACAGAAAGAGTTGGCGAGAGGACACCAAAAACCTGCACACGCGCATGCACACACACACACACACACACACACACATACACACACACATGGACAGGCACAGTATCGGTTCCTTCTGTCCAAGTGTTGAGAAAGTGAGGGGCCGCAACAAAAGGCAACAGAGGGAGGGTGGGAGAGATTGAGGTAGAGTGAAAGAGAGCGAGAGATTAACCCCTATGAGCTGACTGGTGGACTCTCTCCCTCCCTCACACACACACACACACACACACACACACACACACACACACACACACACACACACACACACACACTCGCACAAACACACAGTTGGCTCGGCGTATCACTGACTTCTTGTGTTTTCCCTCAAGTGCCAAGATGAGGAAGGGAGACCTCGGGTATACATGAGTGTATTCTATGGTCATGAATGTGTGCAGCTAACGGAATGTGTGTGTGTGAGTGTGTGTGTGTGTGTGTGTGTGTGTATGTGTGTGTGTATTTAAAGTTAGGAGGGACCGGCTGGCTCAGGTCCAAAAGCAGCCAGCCTGGTAGAAAAAGACAATAGCAGGAAACGCTATATCAGGAGGCAAAATACAAGCACAAAAATAATTAACAGACAGTGAAAAACAATGACATCCACAGTGGAAAGCACAGCCTGCAGCCTCCACTAAACAATGATAGTGGAAACATTTTTTCCCCCTCATTACAACAGGATATAAAAACCCCTAAATCCAAAGAGATCTGCATGGTTAATGATGATTGTCAAAAATCTCAGCGTCGGCAGGTTTCAAGTAGCTACAGTTACAGCTGCTGTGTGTCATATTTAGTGCCACCTAGAGGTGAATTTGCAGATTCCAACCCGGTGGATGATCACCAAACATGTCAAAGATTGTTTTGTCTGGGTCAGGTTTTTTTGGGGGGGTTTTGTTGTAGGTACACATAATAACACTTGCATAATAACAATGTGAAAGAGCGCCTCACTATAAGGAGAAGGAAACACAACCTGAGCATCACGCATAGAACTGTTCAGATTTGACTAAAGTGTAAAGGTTCAGTAATATTTGCATTATTTCCTTGCAAATATTACATATTACAGATAACTTGTTAGTGTCAAAAATGTAGATGTGTAACGTCAACACACAGAAACAGACATCGGCGCAGACACTATCTTAACATCTTACGTACTGAACCTTTAAAGGAAACAAGCTCCAGAAGTAACTGTTTTTTATGAGAGGAAATGCCATGTTACCCCACACACCACATCATGACACACCAGCTGGGCATGAGCTGATAAACTCTGACGGGGCTGCACAGGTTATGTTCATGCTTATGCTCATGTTTATTGCTGGTTTCTTTTCTTTTTTTTTTTTTGATCTAAAAAAAGACTCAAGAGCAGCTTTGTAGTAATGTTAACTTCATGATTTCAATACTTAAGATGTGTCAGTGTTGTAATTAAGTCCTGAAATATAGATGCAGATACAGATATAATGAACCACAACTTTCTACTTTTTTAAATCATCTTTTTTTTATGTTGTTTTTCTTTCAGACAATTTTGCAGTTACATGCATACACTACAATACATACACTACATTCATCACACACAGTAGCAGGGTCAGAGACAACAGACAAATAACACAAACACACACACACACAAAACAAGACAAGTGTGCTGACAGAGGCAAAAAAAAAATGAATAAAAAGAAAAAAAGCATACATTGACCTGCAGGAAAAGTTAACCCGTCGCTGAAGAATTTTCTCTCATTGTCCCTTCTGCACAAGCATGTAGATGCACATTCCCCACACAGTCATTCAGCCATGACTCCCACACACATCTCACCACCACCCACACACACACACACACACACACACACAGAGACATTCCCCCGGCTGTAATCATATCTAGTGATAAGGGTAGCTTCCCCCGGCGGTCACTGGCTCTCTGGGCCCCGACCGCACTCACTTACAATGGTCCTGTATTCCGAGGCTGCTCTGATTACACACACAAGGAGCTGCATTACACCCTGCTAATTCAATTTCCTCCCCTCCAGGTCAAACTCAGTGAGTGTGTGTGTGTCTGTGCATGGGGGAGGGGGAGTTGGTGGTGGGATGGGGGCACTGATTAAGCAGTTGTTGAAGGCTGCAAGCTGCTCGCAAAGAAAGCGGCCATAATAGTCTGTTGAGGTTTGCAGATCAATACCATGGTCATTTGAGAAGATCATGAGCCATTGTGTCTTATAGAAGTTACAGACCTCGCTGCATTTCACCAGCAGTAAAACCTCATCAACAGTCACGACACTGGAAATAAGCTGCTTAAAATATCAGATTGGCTTAACCCATAAAGAGCCACCGGTAAACCTACACCATCTACTGATCTTAAATGATTAATAACTTCCAATCCGTTAATCCTATCAATATATGCAAATAATTGGTGCAAAACACAGTTTGTTGTCTTTTCGAGGTTATCAGATATGACCCATTTGGATGTTCAGAAGCTCTGCTGTGAACTCAGAAACACTGTCAACTTCGACGGTATTGATTCACCAGTAAAACCCATGGAGTTGAATCAATAACAGTGGACAGACACACATAACATTACCTTCAGTTAATGATGTCTTTGCTGAAAAAGTCATATTTTAATCAGTTTTCTGTTTTTTGCAATGCTCTTCAACTTCAAACTGAGCTTTTTACGAACATAAAATATATTAATAAATTAAACAAAGAAAAATACATGATTTCACTGAAAAAAATGCAAAATACAGAGGATAATATCATAATGAATTTTCAGAAATCACTGAAAAAAGGTGGCATACGGAGAAAAATTCATTTGATAAGTATCACACATGTAGCGCCGGGATTTTATGGGTTAATTCATCTGTGCATTCTTTCACTGGGAAAATCTGAAAGGGAATGTGTGTATTTGAGCTCGACACTGAAGTAAACTCTCAGCTGCCTTGTCTCCAGCAGCAGCCAACAGCTGTTTTCTGTGGTTTATTGTGTACTACCTGTTTATAAACCATATCAAATGTATCATATCAAATGTATCATATCACATCATATCATATCATATCATATCACTTTTGTCAGCAGTTGGAAGAGTCTGAAGCAGATCTGGTCAATAAATGGTGGACTGGCTTTTATGGCAGCACACCCATACGTCAACTGGTTCACCACTGGGTGCTAGTTTCATATCCTGTATAAGGAGGGTCAGTTACCTGGCCCGACCTCTAGTCTTCCTCTGACAGGCCATGGTCAAGAGCACAGCGGTGGACAGATGCACCGGCATCTGAGCAAACAACATCACCCATTTAAAGGCCGCAAAACCTGGTGATTTCATGGGCGACTATGGGCATTCCTGGTGAGTATAGGTGAGTATAGTAGATTCATTCATTCATTCATTTGGATTAACTCACTTTGATCAAAGGGGGCTGGCTGGGTCTACAGTGGTCCCACTTGGTGCTACTACCTCCGCTGTTTCAGCTCTAACACGTCCATGCTGTTGTCTACATCTGTGAGAGTCTCGTTTATCACCTGGTTTGGAGTAATACATATAGCCTCCAAAACCTTGTCTAAGACTCCACCGGACTCTTTCGTTTTTTGGTTGGTTTTCCACTGGGGAGAGCGGATCAAAGAAGGGGAGGGGTGCTGGAGATACGTGTGAGTGAGTGATTTACAGATGTGATCTGTATTTGCAGTTATAAACGGTCACATTTGAACTGTTAGCAGTTAGCATCTGAAAGTGCTATGCTAACAGTGGCTGCGAGGACTTTTCGCTACCATTTCTCTGTTCCAGATGACGCATTAACGGCCCCTCGTTATCGTTATCATCTCTGGGACTTCAATCATGTATACTGTCTATGTGGTCCATGTTGTGCAAGAATTCAATTTCTTGTGTATCTGTTCTGCTCTGTTCTTTTTTTTTTCTACTCTTTTTATTATACTGCTGTGTGTGAAATTTCCCCTCGCGGGACTAATAAAGGTATATTCAATTCAATTCAAATTATTACATTACATAACATCATTAAAATCCATACTGGCTGGAAAACCTCGTCTAGGTACTGTGGTGGTCTGCCTATATTATTTTTTTGTAACTGTTCTTTTCCTGGGGTGGTAGTGGAGAGGTAACCAAATGGTTTGGCGGTTCGATTCTCGCTCTGCCCTGGCATGTGCCGTTGTGACCTTGGGCAAGACACTTCATCCACCTCGCCTTGTATGAATGTGTGTGAATGATCCCTGCGATGCACTGACGACTCGTCCTGGAAAACGAGTAATAGAGTGTTCCTTTCCTGTTATATGTGTGAGTATGTGTGCCAGTGAAATGTAGATATGTCATTTTTATCATGCATTGAAACGAATTAAACATGGTCTCATTGTTTATAGAGACAAAAAGAAATTGAAATACAAAATTTTGTGACTGTCTTTGATTGAATAATTAAACAAACCTGTATGTGCCTTAAAGTAATGGGTTAACTTTAGGATTCATTCTTCTGGGCATAGGCTGTTATGGTGGTGCTGTCAACAACAATTATAAAAATCTTGTTGGGCCAGTAAAGAATCCAAGAAATTCCTCCTCGCAAGACATTAAAGACCAATCGTATCGTATTTCACCATTATAACTCCTCGGCTGCCACACTTCCATCATCTGGATAAAATATGAGCCCAGATGAAAGTCGTTGTTTGCGAAAATATGTGGCTGATGTGAGGATTTTGAAATAAATTTACCTTCAAAATGTGGACAGAAGCAACTGTAATGGAGTTTAGTTAACGTTGGGGAAAGCAGTAATATTTTTGGCATCATGAGTCAAACATTTCAAGCTATCCTTCCAGTGTGTAAGGAAAGAAACACAACAGGTTTTCATAGGTCGTCTTAAGTCAAGAGCCTTGTCCTCCAACCTGCTACTGATGCATTTCCAGACACATCCATCATCACCAGGTGGCAGATTAAAGGACAGATGTGTGTCCTTTCTGATTTTGGAGCACTGGAGCTTTATTTACTTATGCATTTATCAGTTACTTTGTTGAAAAAGTTATATTTTAATCAGTTTTCATTTATCAGATGGCGCCCTCCTAGTGGCAGTCTATAACAGCAGCTCTGTAACTTTTTTTCCTACTTTTAAGTTTTTCTGCCCGACTCTTGTGGTTGTGTTAACTGGACTCCTGTACAACATGGGCATGTGTCATTTTTGAAGTTTTTGTGAAGTAATGGCTGGTTTTTGCTACGTTCGCGAATCCCGGACCTCAATCCAACGTGGCATGGTGAGCCAGTGTGTGTCTACAGCTGAGATGATCAACAGCGGTGTACACTGGAGAGCGACCCGCGTATCGACAGCATCAGGCAGTGGGTGCAGTGCTGGCGTCGTGTACCGTGAGGTGGATTAATGTGATGGTACAACCGGCGTACAACCAGGGTCTCCATCGGTTCGTGTGTGTAACGGTTGAGCTACTCAACCGCTCTACCCACCGTCTCTACCATCATGATGGAGACTTAACAGCTATGGAACTGCAGCAGGTGTGTTAGGTGTACTAGCTGTATGACGACTGGCTCATTGACTATGGTGATGGTAAATGGTAAATGGACTGCATTTATATAGAGCTTTTTCTACACATGTATTGTGCCTGTGATGGAAAGATTTCCATCACATGCCCAAAGCGCTTTACTACACCGGACTCTTTCGTTTTTTGGTTGGTTTTCCACTGATGACAGCGGACCAAAAAAGGAGGAGAGGGGGGGAGGGAGGGACTGGAAATGTGTGTGAGTGATTTGCGGATGTGATCTCTGTTTGTAGTTTTAAAATGGGTACGTTTCAACTGGTAGCAGTTAGCAGTTGAGAGCGCTATGCTAACAGTGGCTGCAGACTTTTCACTGCCGTTTCTCTCCGAAGGACGCATTCACAGCCCCTCGTTATCGTTATCATCTCTGGGGCTTCAATCATGTATACTGTCTTTGTGGTCCATGTTGTGCAAGAATTCAATTTGTTGTGTATCTGTTCTGCTCTGTTCTTTTTTCTACTCTTTGTATTACGCTGCTGTGTGTGAAATTTCCCCTCCCGGGACTAATAAAGGTATTTTCAATAATCTACTCTTTTCACCTACTCTTTTGCGTTAGTCTTATTTTTGCACCATCCTTAATTTTTCATTTTAGATTTGATCCATTTTAGAAGAAATTTGCTCATATATTATCTACTCAGAGCAGATCAAATCATTTAAGTTGAGGGCCTCACAAACAAAACACTGACATAAACAGACACTAAAGACACTGAGAATTATCAGCACAGTCATCTGACAGTGACTTTGCTTTGATCTTACCTCAGCTCATTCATGTCGATATATAAATATATTATCATGAACGAGCTCATGAGAATCCAGATGCACATCAGTGCTAATTTGTGCTTCACTTGTGGTTTGGGAAGATTTGCAGCTGCAAATGTTTAGGATGTAAAAAGATGATAATAACAATGGTAATAAACTGCAGTTGCTCAATTGGATGGTTGTGCCAGAAATATCTACGTCCATATTCTGTCAATTGGAAACTGACTTGACCCTGACACAGGACCATAACACACCAGTCCAACAGTATGCCTTTGGTTTTGGTTCACTGTGTTATTGCTAAATGAGAATTCCCTCACATTATGTATTTTTGCACAGAGTGAGTGCAGAACAGCTACAAACTGGGAAAGAAAAAACAAATAGTAATGTTTTAATTAGGCTGCCACAAAATTTATAGTCCAGTTGTAAAAGCACTTAGCACTAATTAAAGTTGAACTTTCTTGTTCTCTTCTGGGGGTTTGGAGGTCTCTTTGTGGAGGTTTGTCTTACGGCTTCCAAAGAAAATGATGTGTGATGAGTAAAACTGACTAAAACAAGGGTGTGGGTGCAGAACGCAGAACTACATCAGCTTTATATGATGAGAATCATTTGCTGGTCTTACTTGAATGCTCCCCCTCCCAGGTTCCTTCATCGGGACCTTAAATAGGTTGCAGGCCTGCGTCTGGCTGGTCCATCACAGGCTCAGAAGATGTAATCCTGACTCCCGCAGTAAGATACTGAATTCTTATTTGGATCTAGGGGATTAAATATTTCTATAAAGAATCTTTCCTTTATTTTTTTTTTTTTTTTGGGGGGGGGGGTCAGGTCTGCAGGCTTTTCCACTGACTCTGTGTACTGCAGCCTGATGAAGCAGCTGGCTCGCTGCAGGTTGTTTATCAGACTCATTCAACACATCTGAGTTAGATTTTAGCCAAATAAAACAATGCTGTGCGTCACTGTCAAATGCATGGCAAGTATATGGAGTGTGTGTCGTTGTGCATGAGTGTAAATATAACAGTGTGTGTGTGTGTGTATTCAAACAGAGAGGAAATGTGCATGTATCCAAAACAGCGGACAATATGTTTGTCATTAAAATGACTGAATACATGGGTGAGGTCCCTCTGGAGGGGTGGGTAGTTACATATTGACAAGCAGAGTATGCATACACGCCCACACAAACACACACACACACACATACACACACAGACACACACAAAGCACAGGTTCCACATCAAACTAATGTAATGCTAGATTTGGGTGCCCTCAATTAGCTTCAGCAATGTCACTAATGGAAAACAAACCAGCTATTCTCCACAAACACCAGTCATCAAAACACACACACACACACACACCTTTTACCACATTTCTCTGAGTACAGCCCAATTCGCAGTGGCTGTTTTTCACTCACACTCATGGAAAGCCGTCTCCAGATGTGGGTGTGATGCTTGTATGCGGTGATTAAAGTGTGTCTGCGCGCTCGTGTTGTATGTTTTTTAACCTCCCCTCCTCTGTTTTGGTTACCAGCCTCGTCTGCTAAGCCTCACTAATCAGTTGCGCTGTCAGGAGAAGAAACACAAGACCGAGGCCTGAACCTTCAGAACAATTCACAAAGCTTGTCCATCACAGCAATCCCACACACACACACACACACACACACTCAATAGATTTCAACGCTGTATGTATTTATTGAGGAACTACAATGTCTGACAATTGCAGAGGAGCAGGTTCAGGATCCAAAATAAAAACAGTTTCTAAACATAATCACATTATAATGCGCCCTTAGATAAAACATCACCTTCGGTCGTAGTTACCAGAGAAATCCATATATGCTTGATTAGTGAGCAGACAACTGGTAAAACTTGAATGTTAATGTTCATCGCTGTTGTTGTAGGTTGTGTCGTCTTTAACTTCTGTCGTCTTCAGTCTTCACACACAGGTGATTTCAGAGGAAAGCGTCGACTGGAGGATACCTGTCCGCCACAAGCTGCAGATGGAAACACTTAGCAGCTACCTGGGGAACACAGTACCTCATTTAGCAAGTATTTTTCCCAGATATATTTGTCAAGAGTACTCCGAAATATAGCTCAAAGTGAGGTGGTTTGTGAATCAACATGATTAGTTTGCCAGAAAGGGGGAATGAACATCAATCTTGCTCCATGAATGCTGGATGTGTAAATACTTTAAGCATCAAGTGGCGAACATGCTCCTTTTTTTAAAAATGAATTAGATTCAATGTGCAGGTTATTATTTGTACGTCTAGGGGTCTCACATTTAAAACAAAAACAAATGACCGCCGAGACATTGACACAGCCACGACAATATCGGCTGACACTTTTTTTTTTTTTTTACAGTTTTGTTTTGACATAATCATAGCCTAAATGCAATGGTCTTTTAAAAATTCTAATGGGTGTATTTTGTGTCGACGAATGTAGTGCATGTATAGGAGTTAAGGATACAACGGTACAGATTATCCACGGTTTGGTACGTACTTCGCTACATGAGTCACAGTTCATGGTAAGGTACAATTATTGAATTTACACATTTATAATGCTCCTCTGGTAGTGGAGAGTTTGTAGAAGGTGACTTCATCTCCCATTTATGCACAAAGTGAACAGTCACTGTTAGCTTTCAGTAACTCTTGACATCCAACTGTTAGCAGACAGAGCCCTATCAGTCAAGTCCATCTCTATTTCTAATTGTACTGTACATTTTGCGGGTAGGGATAGTGTAACATGGCTCATTGGTCTTCATCAAATACTGTAACAAAATCCACAGGAGAATGGCTGCAAATCTTTGGTGATGAAGACACCCACTGCTTTTGTAATTCATTTATATTTTTCAGAGTTGCTTGAAAGTGGATGTTGGAAAGCAGTAGCAATACAGCGATAGCTGCTGAAGGTCTCTGTGGACTGGAAACTGTCTGAGCAGTCAGCGCCGTAGGATGATGGTGACGTAAATGTGTCATCATGTAGCCGATAGTGGTTGAATGATGCTAACACCGCGCAAAAGAATGTTTCACTGTTCTTTTTCCATCGTCGACATATGTTAGGGTTATATAAAGTGGGCATATGAAGTGTTTCCAAAGTGTTTTAAATCAACAAGAAAAACCTTTGGGGATTTAACCCATACAGTATGAAGAGCCACATTTGATTTTATCCGTGTTCTTAAGTGTTGCCAGTGCGTCTTCAAATTCCACCCTATGTCCACAATTTGCCATAAGTCCATTAATAACATGGAAATGTGTAGGGCTCTGCGTCCAACTTCAACCGATGACAGTAGAATTGACTCTTCACCAGTGACCAATCATACGTTCGCAACAGTAAGAGAAGAGCACTTGGCAAACATCCACTGTGGAGCAGAATGCAGAAGTATACAGTGAACGCAAGTTGCCTGGAAGTGTCATTTGAAAATGGCAAATGAGTTGAACATGCTCAGTGTGGCACATGCTCGTACCAACCCGTGACGGCATACCGAACAATGTGTACAGTAGCACTGCTGTCAGTGTTGTCTATGTTGTACAAGAATTCAATTGTTGTATATCTGTTCTACTCTGTTTTTTTCTATTCTTTGTATTCTGCTTGTGCATCTGGAATTTCCCCCCGTGGGACAATTAAAGGTATATCTAATCTAATCTAATAGGAATATTACAAATAATTGAAATCAATCAACGCTGTAATGAGGAAACGAAAATGCATACACAGACACAGTCAGTTCCCACAAAGCACCCTGCAGCAAATTTCCAAGACCTGACTGGCATTTCATTTTGTTGTGCGAAATAAGAGGACTATGTTTATGATGGAGTCACCTTCAAAGTTGTTCACTGTGAGAGAACGAATTCGCTGATATCTGAAAAATCTGTGGAAAAAAATGTGATGAAAGTCATTCGTTGCTTATAATTGAATGTATTCATTATTTTGAAAGGTTGTACACCGGATGTTTAATTTCTGCAAACGCTCAAGAAATATGTTTTTAATTGAGGAGTAACAATGATGTTAATGCAGATCACTTTATTGAAGGGACGGGACCTTCCCCTGTGTGTCCTGACACCCAGATGTAAATACTCTTTCTCATTTTGGCAGATTTACATAAATATATTTAAAGTCAAGACCTTTAATCAAGACAGTCGGTGGAAGTAGATTGTGCAACTTCAGGATTAAAAAGGCATCTTTGTCTGGATGGAAGTAAAGCTGAGGTGTATCTGAAGTGAAGAGTTGTGGTTACGGTTCAACTTAGGAAAATAAAACAGTTTAGTTAAGTTTAGGATTAAGGTAATACTTTGTTTACAACAATACTGGCACCGAATGATGCAATGATGTGGGTGAAGGAAAGGAGAGGTGGAGAAAGTAGAGGACGAGAAGGAAGGAGGGAGGAGGGGGTGAGAAGGGGTCCAGACCCATGATCCCAGCAGCTGCTGCTGTTTTGTAGGTCAGCATTACATCAGTAGGTTTATGGAAAAGGCTGGGAATCACTTCTCTACTTGACCTACTTAAAGAATGTTAGTGTTAGAGGACATGCAATACTCCCTGACTTCCCAGCACTCACTCACTTCCTACCCGACATGCAGCAACACACATTGTTTTGCCATCTTGTTTTATTAGCAGTTGCTGAAAGACCACATAGTTTAGGAAGTGGGGTCTTAAAGCGTTTGAGAATAACCGAAGACCCGCCTCAAGAACTTCATCTAGATGAAATGTTTGGAACTTCTACATTGGCATAGTTTTCTTTTTAGCTGATGTTATTAATGAAGACAACTTTCTTCCTCTGCAAAAAAAGGGAAAAAAACCCCAACAACTAAATAAAGTGTGCAAGCCCGTTTCTCTTCTTTGTGAAGAGCAAGCAGGATGAGATCATATTGTGCAAATATTAAGACTATGCTTCTGACTTTTTTTTAAATCAGAAATGTAACCGAGCTGTAGAAGCCCCTGGTGTCAGATTGGACATTTTGTCAATATCATGGGCAATTTGACGTGCCAGCTGTCATTGTGGAAAGAATTATGGTTTTAACTTCTTATAAAAAAAATGAGTGTCAAACCCTAAGGACTCAAAGGAACCCTGTTGAAAAACTGAGATGTGTTGTGCAAGAATTTATGGGTCTGTTTGAATTTATAGCCTCCATATGTTGAAGAGCTTTATGGTGAATGATTGTGGTGAAAACCCAGTGTGTGTGTGTGTGCGTGTGTGCGTGTGTGCATGAGAGAGAGAGAGAGTAACGTGGAGGTTAAGTGGTGTGGTTCTGGCCTCTCAGGCAGAACACATCCAACATGGGTCACATCTTTCTCAAACAGTTGGAGCAACATGCATGTCACACGCACACACACACAGATTGGAACACATGAAATAAATGACATCATCACCAAAGAATTGCAGAGCTGCTGAACTGACAATAAATGTTTGACTGACAGTGTGACTTACGACCAGGGGATGTGTCTGTATTTATCTCCACGTCAAATGGGGTGTTGTCACCGTAGCAACAAATCTGCTGTTCACTTTTGCTGTAGGGAATCTGGGATGTTTTTCAGTATGAGATAATGAAGAAAGATGTAGCTTGTTTTTGATTCACAAACATGTGGAATGACCTTTAGGTTAATAGCATATTAGAGTTTCCATGTGGGAATGCATGTCAACAGGTACACTATGTTTTCTAAAATAGCAAATTTTCATGAACACATGATCACAAATTCAAACATCTTTTTCTGCGCGTAATTATCTCGGCAAAATTCCTTCAAATGGTTGTTATCCTTGTATCACAGCTTGAGTTAAAAAAAAGGAGAAAAAAAAAACCCAACACTGTCTACAAAAAGGATATTCTATTACCAAATGGTGTTGGAATTAACCTGTTGCATCATGATCATGGTGCAATTATTTCATATAAAAAAAGCCAATCCATTTGTTTATTGGGTCTCAGAATGACATTCATTTAAAGTTACTAGAGATGATGTCAGGGAGAAAAAACAGAGATGTTGAAAATATGTACTTTCCTTTTGCAACTTTTTCCTCTCTGTCTCCAAACCAATAAGACTCAATACATAAATAGATGACCTGGTGCTGTTTCATGTCACTGTGATGATGTAAGGATTTTCCAAATTTCCTCCTTGAGCTATGGAGTAGAACGGTAGCCACTAAATCTGATCAACACTTAGCAAATACAACAATCACAATCAGTTATGTGTTTAATACCTGACTGAAAACAACTGAGGTTAGTTATAGTCAGTGGTACCAGTGCTCAGAAGTTGCTACTTCTTTCCTCTCAGCGCAAATTACAACAAAATTAAAGGGTAAATATGTTTTTTTTCTTTAATACCAGAAAACAATTGTTCACTGCGTCTTTAAAAGTGCAATACATGGACATACAATTGTTCCTTTTTTTTGGATCATTGTCAGCTCTATTGCAGCCATTCATGTATGTCGGATGTTGAAAATGAATAAAGAAAGTTGGAATAAAAGTGCAATACATACAATAGTTGAGTGCTACGATGTCTGCGTGAACTTCCCAAGGTAACAGTAGCTGGTGTTGCACAATGACAACACAACTTGAGGTTAAATGTGGAAAATGAGTGCATGCTGTTGTACTGTTGGAGTCTGTGCAAAAATAAATGAATTGCAGAACTATATTGGGGTTTTTCTCAAAAAAATTGACCAAATTATTCACTAAGAAATCAGTGCACATGCTGTTATGATAGATGAAGTTTACCGCAGAGCTAGTTGGGTTGGTCCTCATTTAATAAGATGCATTACAGCTGGATCATACACTGGATTATTTTTGCTTATTGGAAAAAGAACATCCACTTTTAGTCCAGTAGCATTTTGCCCGTAGACTAGTCTTGTCATTCGACATCGGTGATGTAACCCTTTTTATGAATGTGCCTGAATCATGGTCCTTCATGGGTGAAACACCGAAATATCATATCTTAAATTGGATCAATTATCCCTTTTATAGGGATAGTTTGGATTTTTTTTGGACTTGTATGAGGATCTCGGTGTATGAGCGGCAGTGAATCCCAGTGAGGAGAAACGGACAAAGAAACAAAAGGATGTGCTGTTGAAGAAAGGGCCAGAAGAAAAAAAAATGTATTTTTAGTCTCTTAAGGATAGAAAGAAAATGTCAAAAGTGGGAGTATGCACTCCAATCCTGACAACACTGTTTTGGTTCTATAAATCTGATGACAAATAAAGAAGTGAAAATACTGTGGATTATATTTCCATTTATGATGAGCCTATTCTTTATGGTTCTGTCTTGTTTTGTTTTGTCTGTCTCCTCTGGCTCGGCCAGTGTGGTTTGGGAGCATGACCTGGTGGTATATGAATGTGACTGTAATGTTGTCTAATGTAATGTTACTCTCTAATGAAAAATAAAAATCAAATATAATAAAAAATGATGAGCTAATTTGTTACTTACTAAAATACCTTTTTTACTCCTTGACTACACGTCTGTCTTAAACAGGATGGTGCTGATCATACTGTACTGTAAATAATACAGATAAGGGCGACATGCCTTCAAACCCTCTGCACTATCCTGTTCACACATGTTCAAACCTTGTTATGATGTGGAAACGGTATTGTATGACAAAAACATGCTCTACTCTGAGGCATTTTCACATGTTGTTTTATAAGAGGAAGGCCATCCGTGTAAAAACAGATATGAAACAGCACATCATCAGAAGTGCACGGCCTGAATAAACAGCCGTATTTCATTGTGTTCAACAGCTTGTTGTTACGGCTGCTTTCTGGCCTGAATGAATATAAATAAATCCTGGTTTCTTCCTAACATCAGTGTGTATGTGACGGTGCCAGTGATGTATACAAGCTTTTAATGGAGGCACTGTGAACAGCTCACTCTATCCAACAAGTTAAAACTGTTTATAACAGGCGTGGAGGCAGAAAGAAGGGTCGGAAATTACTGAATGAACAACAAACCATCACTTTCCGAAAAAATTTAAAAAAGAAAGAATTAGGACTGAAATAGAAGTAGAATGTTCCTGTACTCTATCTGTTCTATCAAAAACCATTAAGTAGTTGAATGTGAGGCTGTCAGGTTCTGTCTGTATGTCCGAGTCCTGTAGTCCTGATGCAGATCAATGTCCCAATAGAAGTGGGTGGGACTTTCACTGGAGGAGAATCAATTAAATCAAAGTCCACATATGACTTCCTATCAGTCAGAATCAGAAAGTCTTACATTTATTACAATTAAGCGACAAAGAAGAGCGAAGAGTGGCACAGAAGAGCAACAGGGAAAATTCATTAATTAATTAAAAAACAGTACCTATGACTAAAAGCAAGCAAATCTTAAGCAAATTGCTGCCTCTTGGCCAGGTCGTCATTAGTAAATGAGTTCTCAATCAATCTAACAGGAAAAATAAAAGTTAAATAAATAAATAAAATAATATAAAAACAGTGATAACAACAAGGTAGTCTTATTGTAAAAGGACATTATGTTATTGCCATGTTGCACAAGGCTCGAATTCTAAAAATATTTAAAATAATATTTAACCCCCTTGGGTTAAGGAGGAGGATATCACTGGGTCATTACTGGATCACTGGGTGATCAGTAATCACTGGCTGTGATCAATAATTATATTGATATCTGTAACCACTTACATGTTTTTAAAACCATTAAAATACAGGACATTACAAGTAAAGGCAAATATTAGTTTAAATTTTGTTGAGAAAAAATAATTTTGTACATCTAAAGTTCTCATGAGACCAACGTTGTTTACATTGTTTTTAGCTCACGGTTTATCATCCAGAGAGCTTTAAAGAGCTACGCATTAGGTATAAATACAATGATATATTAACCCCTAGTGACTCACAGATCCTGAGTGCCAATCTGTCCAAAACTGCCCTGAGGAAAAGATTCATGAGCGTAGCTGTCATATGTGCCAAGTACGTTCTTAGGCCAACTACTGCATAATAGCATGTGTGAATGTCCACATCTGGAAAAGACATGTACGCTACATTTGATTTGGTCCATTAAAACGACACAGGCTTATATAGCAGCTCTGTGTCTACAGTGGCAGCACATGGAGGTGATTTAATCAGTGGGAGAGATGAGCCTGGGATCTGCTTTAGTGATATTTACAACCGATAGGAGCAGGTTTGGGTTGATTTTATTCTAGGGAATCTGACGTGGGTGTTGTTGTTGAGATTTAAGCTCAGAGATATGATGATGCTAGCCAAATAAAATGTGGAGTTAAGCACAGGCAACAATTCAGGTAGTGGTGTGAATGGATGTCTGCAGCTGAAGCACAGGTACTGTTGAAGACCACTTTTATATGTGATTATATTTCACTGTGATTAAATACATTATTTGGATAATAAAATCTGACAAGATGCCCTACCAAGTTGAACTAATATTTGTATTGGGTTTGCATGTACAGACAAGACTCAGTGTTTTTAACCTTTCTACTTATTAGACATATCAGACTAATAAGTCTGGCCTTATTACCAAGAGAAAGGTTATTACCTTTCTCTTGGTAATAAGGCCAGACTGGGAAACCTGTTCAAACAGTATTGTCAGAATGGGCATTTCCCTTTACAAACTGAAAGCATAACTTAAGACATGTTACTAAGTCCTCTAAGTCTGTTATTAAGCTCATTTATCTTTTCTCAACCCCCTGAAACTTCTCTGATTTGAGGGGCCATGGTGTGTGTTTCTAAAGTTTTTTAAAGCATTTTTTTTTCCATTTTGTGGGAGATTTAATTGAGTTTTCATTAAGTCCGTTCAGTTTCTCAAATATGCAAGACATATATGCTAGCCTTGTTAACCAGTCAGAGTCATTCAGGTGATCGGCGAGCTGGTACCTATGTTCACAAGACTTCCCAGTGGAAGCCACTGTCTGTGTGGAACATCAGGATGTGACGCTCTGATCCCAGTCCGCTGCCGGGTGGCGAACAGCCCGGTGTTGAGTGGATGTGGTTTTAAGTAGTTGACCATTTTCATCGCAGTCTTAAGAACACTCATAAGCTCTGGGTCGAGTGTTTTACCCTCAAAAGCTTCACTGCGGATTAAACAGTGAGCTAAAGTTTATGTGGGGCGCCACTCATAACACTCTTACTTTCAGTCCTGTCTTCTTCTGCTCCAGCGCCGTCTGTTCACACACCAACGCGTTTGTCCGAAGGCAGTCCATCTTCTTTAAGTTTGTTGTCAAATTTTGTGAAAATGTCCTCCTTACCTGTGCACTTCACTGACACTTTATGTCCTGGGTCATGTCCATGGTGGGATATGTTCCTGTCAGACAGCGGCACCACTTCCAGCTCTGTTTATGCCCATGCGTCCTCCATTTATATCAACACAACAGGTTTTCAACACAATTTCCCTGTAGCTTTTGTAACTGAATATGTAGCTTCATATGATGCCCTTTTGAGCATTAGTAGGGGTTGTTGCTCGGTTAGATTAGATTAGATCAGATTAGATGTCTTTATTGTCCCAATAGGGGAAATTCCAGATTACAGCTGCAGAATACAAAAATAGAAAAACAAAGTAGACAGTGTACAACAATTGAATTCTTGTACAACATAGACAGTATACATGATTGAAATCCCAGAGATGATAATGAGGGACTGCGGATGTGTTGTCTGGAGCTGAGAGACGGTGGTGTGAATGTCCTCGTAGGCCACCGTAGCATAGCGTCAGCTGCTAACAGCTAACCGCTGACAGGTCAATGCTGCTCTTCACAGATGGTCATTACACCATCACCCATAATCCCACATACTTTGCCATTCCCCCCTCTCCTCCACCACTCTCCCCCGCAATTCGGTCTGCTCTCACCAGTGGAAAACCAAGTGGCTAGTAACTTTCTTTTGGCCTTGCCATTCTCTCTCCTTTCAGTGGAAAAGTTTGTGGTTTAGCAGCAAGGGGGGAGTGCATAGAAGACAAGAGTCGTAATCGTGTACAGGTGGAAAAACATGGATCACTCAGTGTTGATGTCACATTCCCTATGGACAAATAACATAAATCACAGTATTTACAATTTGGAACTTTGAGTTTAATCTTATGAGCGGACAAATTTAGTACATGGGAAGATGTATCGGGTAATGTAGAGTCGACCCAGGTGCAGGTGTCCATCATTTACTTGATGATGGGCACACCCACCGAGAATAGTGCTTTGTAAAAACACTGGTAAAGTGGAGATTCTGTTTTTGCATTTGTGTGTCAACAACTACAATGACACTGTGGCAACGAGTGAAATAAAAAGGAACTGCTTCAATACTGGCCAGTTGATTAGGCACAGCTGGAAGTAACAGGAGGAGCTGATGAGGAGAGGGAAGAGAGAGCAGCAAAACAGACTGTGACAAAATGATAGTGTCCTTAATAATACAAGCATGTAAATAATATTCTTGTGTGTATAAAATGAGTATACTGTGTACACCCTGAAATGTGTCTGGGTTTTTTTTTTTGCCTATAAATATTTTTTTGGTGTTAAATGGTAAATGTATTGCACTCATATAGTGCTTTCATACACATTCATAGTGTCCAAAGCACTTTACATCGGCCTCACATTCACCCATTCACAGCCCTGCCATACAAGGTGCTGCCAGGCCACACTGGGAGCAATTTAGAGTTCCGTGTTTTGCTCAAGGATACTTCTACATGTGGATAGTCGGAGCCAGGATTCGAACCGCCAACCCTTCAGCTATAGACTTAGACATCCTTTATTGTCATTACACAGACACACACGGTGAATCTGGCAACGAAATGTTCTTGATTGGAAACTGAAACACAAAATAAATACTGAAAATACAAAAGTGCAAAATTACTAAAGTGAGCAAACCAAGCCATGAGTGGCTGCAGTGCAAAGTTGACAACACATAGAGTCAATATAAATGAGGAATAAAAAAGATGGACAGTGCAATATTACACAGCAAAGTAAACAGTACTGAAAACAGTGTAAATACTGCACATCAATACAAACAGTACTATAAACAGTGCAAATATTACAGATCAATGCAAATAGTACTATAACAGTGTAAATATTACACATCAATGTAAACAGTACTATAAACAGTGTAAATATTACACATAAATGTAAACAGTACTATAAACAGTGTAACCATTACATAAATGTAAACAGCACTATAAACAGTGTAAATTGTGAGAAAGAAAAAGTGTAAACCCACTCTGCCAGAGGAGTTGCCATGGTGACGAGCTGAGTGGACGCAAACCAGACAGGCTCTCTCACTCACCTCGAAAAAATCATATAGAACAGCGCTACAAAGTGTTTCAAAGTGGATAAAAAAATACCAAGGAAGTTGGCAAAACAAAATGACGACCCGCAATTATCATCTTCGCAATACAGACAAGGACGATGACCTGTTGCCACCGCGACCGAGCCTGGTCGCTGACACCATGTCCGCGACGGCAATGAAGGAGCTCATGAAGGTGCTCTTTGAGGAGTTTCGAGCAGAAACGCAGGCTCACTATGCAAAACACCACAAAGAAATGCAGGCTGAGAACACAAAAACAACTTACAAAACATTGCGCAGAAATGCAGGCTGAGAACGACAGATTCCAAGCAGAACTCCGAGTGGAACTCCGGACGGAACAACAGAGAATGTCGGAGAGACTGGATAAGAAGCTGGACGAAAGGGTGACGCTCGACGAGAGCCGCGTCAGGGACGCGGAGGACGGGAGAGCCCAATATGCCAAAGGGCGGATACAGCTGGAGCAGATGCAAAGAAAAATTTACCAGTTCAAGAACAGCAGAAAGAAAATTATTCGTATCCTGGGAGCCAAAGGAGTCATTGAGGGATCTTTACGGTCGGGTTCTTTGCAGAGTGGATACCAAAAGTCCTGGGAGCTGCAGCCACAGATGCAGGTCCGCGTCTGGAGGTAGGAATTGAACAAGCATACAGACCAGGAAGTCCGGTCCGAAACCCAGACCTGTCCTCATCGAGTTACGTCTCTGCGATAGGGACCACATATTGGCTTTGTCAAGGAAGGAGCGCAGTTTTACTCATGACAACATGAGAATTAGCTTCTACCAGGACATGAATCCAGATGTAGCCAGACGCCGCAAGCTGCTCGTGCCGGCGTTACAGGCGATTAAAGCCAAAAACATCACCTGCAACCTCGTCTTTCCTGCACGACTGAAGGTTCTGCTGGCCAACGGGGTAATTCGATTTCTGGACACCCCAGAGGAGGCTGCCACATTCATGAACGGACTGTGAGGAATAATAGTAATAATAATAATAATAATAATAATAATAAAATAACTGCCCCAACTGCTCCCTACAAGAGAACACGAACCGGAGCCCTCATACACTATGGAATCGAACCGAACAAAGACCCAGAAGAATGGACTGAATAACGGACCTGATTGAGAACATTTGAAGGAAGGAGGCACGGAAGAACACTTTATACCTAAGATATTAAAATGAACTCAACTGGGTTTCTCTAAGACATCTGATCTGATGTGGGTATTTTATTTATTTATTTAGTTATCCATTTTCAATTCCCATTATTTATTTATTTAAAGTTTATTTCAATTTATTACTTTTATTTACCTTTGTTCCATTTATTGGCTTATCTACTAGTTACCCTTGTTATTTTTTGTTATTGCATTCCACTTTACTGGCACGGTGTGTGTGTGTTTGTGCGCGTGCGTGCGTACACATGCATGTAGGTGTGCGCATGTGTGTGTGTGTGTGTCTATGTGTGTGTGTGTGTGTCTGTATGTGTGTGTATGTGGGCGTGTATGTGTGTGTGCATATATATACAGAGTATCTAAGTAACAAAACAGTCTTCAAACCCTTGTTTAGGGGTATCTATGCAATTCAGCTGTCTGTTAAACTGTTAGTTGTCTGTATCTAGGCTACAGAATAGCCAGGTGAACCCCTACCCCCCCAATCCACCACCCCCTCCTTTTTTTTCCCTTTTCTTTTCTCTCCTTGTATACCTATCCGAGGATTCAGCCATCTCGACATGGGTTTTACAAAACCTTTTGGTCTTCATTTAACTATCTACGCTTTCTAACTTATATTGTCTTAATCTAGTCTTCCTCTCCATTTATTTTTAATTATTTATTTATTTATTTTAATTTAATTTTTTTTTCCTTTCCCTTGTTCTTCTATTCTGGTTTTGTTTTGGTCTTATTCTTTAGTATCTCTTTTATTTATTGACCCCACATTACCACTTTAGCAACACAATTTATAAACACCCACCTTCATAGAAGATCAGGAAGTGTATCTATAAGGGAAAACGTATCTCATAGATTGTAGTTAACAGCGTTGTTTATGCAGTTCCATAAAAGCGGGGTAAAGAGCTCGCTTCTGAGAGCTCGCTGGGCTTATGAAAATCGAATGGAAAGCGAGCTTAGGTTGGCAAACGGGAAGAAGGGTATGTATGTTAATTGTTACTATGTGTTGTGCAATCCTTTATGTATCACTGTTAACGGTTTTGTCTTTTTTCAAGTACCAGAGAGACATATGAACGCCCCTGTTTGTGGTAGAACCATGGGACGACGGCCTACATGGAGGAGGGAATGTGGTGCGTACCATCCAGAACTACTTAACCCTATGTCAAACCAACTGAAATTACTGACATTTAATGTTAAAGGGCTAAATATCCCTATCAAGAGGGAAAGGGTGTACACATACCTCAAGACATTGAAACCTGATGTCGTTTACCTACAAGAAACACACTTAACAGATAGTGAGCACCAAAACCTAACAAGAGACTGGGTAGGAGAAACTTTTTATTCATCGTTTAGCTCAAAGTCCAGGGGAACGGCAATTTTACTGCATAAAAATGTTCCCTTTGTAGCTACAAAAACAATATCTGACCCGTCAGGTAGATATGTTATGGTACAGGGGCAGATGTACTCAGAAACATGGACACTCATGGATATATATGCACCTAATTATGATGATCATTTATTTATGCAAGAGGTTTTCTTGCACGTATCACAGGCACCTGGGGCATTGATAGTGGGAGGTGATTTCAATTTTTGTCTGGACACTGTCCTGGATAGATCCTCTGATAGACATTGTACCCTTACTAAGTCAGCTAGAACAACTATCTCCTTTATGAGTGATCTAAACCTGATTGACCCGCAGGACAGGGACTATTCATTCTACTCTCACCCTCACAAATATCCCACTCGAATAGATCATTTTCTGACCCCAACTCAAATGCAGCACAGAATCATAGACATCCAATACCTCCCGGGACTGCTTAGTGACCACTCTCCTATAGTCCTAACCTTGGCTAACCATGGTAAGATCACTGAAACATACAGATGGAGAGTGAACCCAACACTCCTTAAAACAACCTGAATTTTGCACTTTTATTAAGGAACAGATAGACTTTTTTTATTGCAACAAATAGATCACCCTCTCCTAATGTCTATATACTTTAGGATGCACTAAAGGCCTACCCGAGAGGCCAAATTATATCCTACACCAAAGTCTTAAAGAAGAAGCATAACAGTGAACTTAACGCCCTGGAACTGCAAATACAGACAGTTGAGAAAATGCATCAAAGTGCTCCAACCAATGAGACATACAGAGAACTAGTCAATCTGAAATTAAAATACAACACCCTGAATACTTATCAAACAGAGAGAGCCTTAACTAGGTCAAAACATCAATTTTGTGAACTTGGGGAAAAAGCAGACAAAGTACTAGCATGGTAACTGAATACTGAAAAAAACAAATGTATAATTCATGCTATAGAAACAACATCCAAAGATATAACACACATCCCAACTGAAATAAATGAGACATTTAAGAAGTATTATATGGATCTCTATTCAGCACAGCCTCCTCGACATTTGTCCCAAATGGAATCTTTTCTCGCCTCAGTTGAACTCCCAGGGCTGTCAGCGGAACATAAGGATCAATTGGAAAAATCTTTCACCAGTGCCGAGCTGGTAGAAGCTATATAGCTACTTCCTGCAAATACATTGCCAGGGAACGATGGATTTCCAGCTGGGATTTTATAAAGAATTCCGGGACCAGCTGGTGCTATTGCTATTAGATGTGTTGTAACAAAACAGAAAAGATGGACATTTCCAAGATACCAATGAAAACGATGTACAAATGGGATAGAAAAACTATTAAAACAGAAACTGACAACCTATTAATCATTCACTCAATCCAAATCTGGTCCAAGCTTCGGGATCTGTTTGGGGTGGATGGGTTTCTCTCTCCCAAAATCCCACTATGGGGAAGTGGATTACTACCCAAGATCCTCCAGTGTGGTAACTTTAAATCTTGGCAGGACAAAGGTATATGTCTTCTAGAACACGTTTACAAGGACGGAGAGTTTATGTCCTTAGAACAAGTAAAAGAAAGATTTGAGCTGACAAACAAAGACTTCTTGAATTATCTTCAACTACGGGACGCTGTCAGGACTCTGCAAAGAGGAAGTTGGAATCTACCTCCCATGTCTCCAGTTGAAC
>JAPTHA010000027.1:19029685-19060498 GCA_029814585.1 Gymnapogon annona
CTTTATAATAAACACAATCATGGCGCAACCAAAAAATGTATATGTCTGCATGCCTGTGTATATATATATATATATATATATATATATATATATATACATATACACATACAAACACACACATATATATGTATATGTATATGAATATGTGCGGAAGGGAGAGGTAGTATGTTTGGTTAAACGCAGCGCTAAAGCTGAGCGGCACGTCAACAGTTTGTAGAAGAGAAAAATTCAGTCAGAAATGACAGAAAACACAGAATGAGGCAGAGATGAGGATAAAGTGAGTAAAACAAACAAAAAAAAAAAGAGTGAAAGTTAACACTTACAAACATTGGGATCCACTTATACACTGACTGGTCTAATGGCACCATGTCTTTACTGGTCTTGTCCAACTGGCAGCTAGTTTACAGTAAAATGAAAGTAAAACACTGCAGAGGTTGTTGAGGAGAGTTGTAGTGTGTCTATGTGTATGTGTGTTTGCGGTGTAAGTTGATGTTTGGTTCCCTTAAAGGCTATTGTAGAGTCATCATGTAAATGACTGAGGTATCTGTCAGGTAATTTCCAGCTGAGTGAGGTTTCTGTAAGTAAGGCTACTGAGGTGGAGCTGCTGACCTGGGTTGAAGGGAGGACGGCTGCAGGAAGGGGGGAGGGGGTGTCTACCTTAGGTTCCTTGAAGAACAGAAGACATCACCTCCAACCCTCTTGTCCACCATGAGTGTGAGAGTTGGAGCCAGTTCATATTCACCTGACCAACGCTGAACCTTCTGAGCCACTTCCCCCGTCCTGTCACACTGTCCTGCATTTTCTTTTAAAACAGATAATGTAGATGCTTATGTTATAAAAATCAGAGACTTTCTCAAGTCTTACCCCAACGATTTCTCAACAAACGATCCTTTAAAAATCTGAATTTTAAGAACTGCGATGTGAGACAGAGAATAGTGAGAAAGGTAATGTCACACTTTGGGTTTTGGAGGCGACATCCTGTCAGTCACTGCATCTACATCCGCCTGTGGCAAAAGTCATTGAAAAATACTTGATCTCCTAAGGTTCTGTACAGACTTTACACAGCCTCGTGGAGCTTCCATTCAAAGGTTGACGCGGACAAAAAAAAGAGCCATTCCTGCATTGTCTATTTCACAGTAAAGTGACACATCTATTACATCAGCAGCGGTTCCACTATAGTTTCCAATCCCATCAGCCCTTGGTGTGCCACAGTAGTTTCAAAAGCAGAGTCTGATTGGTTGTCGAGTTAAAGCTATGAAGAAGTAATCCTGCTGCCGTTTGCTATTGCAAAAAAGAGGTGGTTAGATGGTTGGTTGATGGATGAAGAGGCACGCGCATGCTGCGACAGTTTGCCATTGGCTAATTCCTTTGTCAGTCAGTTATAGGCAGTGTTAGTTTGTGATCACATGATTGTTTGATGTCCTGGTTCGGGCAAAGCAGATGTAGCTTGGTTATGTTATATATATATATCGAGCTGGGGATCTGTTCCATAGTGTCCCTTCCTTCCCCTTCAGGTTGTAGGTCCGACTGTAACATGGCTGCACTCACTTTCTTTAAACTGAAAAAACAAACAAACAAACAAAAAACAGCGAAGACAATGAGGGTCAAATGCCCCCCCGAGTCCAAACGTGAAAGTGAAGCTGCGTCTTCAGATAAAAGATGCTCCATGTTCAATCAATGCTAAAATCAAAGGAAGGGGAACTTGGAAAAAGCTCTGGGAGTCCACTTTACTCATCTCTGTTTCATTAAAACGATGTCCTGGCGTGGCAAGCCAAGCGCAAGCAAGACAGTAATCTCTAACACTTATTAAAATTTTACAATCTTGAAAAAAAACAAAAACAAAAGAAAACTATGGATCTACTATATAATTGTCAAAGCTTCTCGATTGACAGAAAGAGAGTGAAAGAGGAAAGCCTTACATCCATAAGCATAGAATGGCCAGAGAGGACACATCCTGGAGAAAACACACTGCATCTGGGAATCTCTGACAGGCTGTCGGGGTTACACATGCTGAGACTCAGACCGTCGGAATGCTCAACACTGGGAATGTTCAGTGACCAAGAAGCCACATGACCGAATCTCATCATTGCACTAATGCTCATTTTGTTAACGTATACGTCAGTGCTAAATGTCCAGGAGCTTCTGGTTCCACCTAAGGATTTCCATCAGCAGCTAAAATACCCAGAAGTCCAGATGTCATGGAATTGATGCTGAAATTTACAATCTTTTTAAAAGTATTTTAAGGATGTCAGATTCATGCTGTTGAATATTGATTCAGTTATTGACTTAAGAAACACTACTCAGAAGTCCAAAGACGCCATCAAACGATGTACTCAATAGTACATTTACTGCTCTAGTGTTGTAAGGAATCTGATTCAAAACAGAATAAAAGGTTTTTTTTAATTCAGTTGTTGGTCAATAGTTGATTAATGGTTGAAGTTCTACACGAGTCTTGTTTTTGGCTCCAAATAGACATCCAAAGTCTTAAGGAAAAAATAAACTCATCAACCAAATCCGAGATGGTTTTGCAAACTAATCTGTTCAAGAGAAACAGAAACAAACTTTAAATGTGTTTTTATGACGTCCTTTTCCTTTCTTTTCTTGCTTCTAAGCTCAAGGAAAACAAAGTGCTACGTGTTTTCTTGGGGGCCGTTTTCATATCCAGTTTCACTACGCTGAAGGGGATCTGTGAAAAACGTCTTCATAGCTCTTCCCAGCAGTGTCACATGACCAGGACCGCCATTTCTGTCCATTCTAGTCGAGTACAACAGAAGAGTCATCTCCTAATTGCATATAGTGCTGTATCTCCAGAGCATCTTGCCGTCAACAACTGAATTCTTAGTATTTTGCCTACATTAATCTCTAGCTATATACAGATCTAGCAAGTGGTATTTACAAAGTTTGTCCACAAGGGGGTGCTCCAGGCCTGCATGAGGGGTGAGCATGCACTGTATCGACAGAGTGATATGATATGTAGTGATGTTGTCTGAGTAACATCCTAAACCTCGCTTATGTGGCTGGTGTAAAAATGATAGAAATGAGACATAAAAAGGTATGAAGCTTGAGTTTAACATGTAATATAAAAAAGTTTTGTCTTATGCTAAATAATCTTTTGTTTCGAGAATCTAAAATAATTAAGTCACTACAGGCTATATAACACTTATCTATAATGCTACCATCTTTACAATATTCTCTCCTAGCCCTGAAAAAAAAAACCCTTAAGGCTGATATCTGTCAATCAATATGTTAACAAAGAGGTGATCTGTTTTTTTTAATGAAAATATTAATGCGTATTTGAACTGAAAAAAAAAAAAACCCTTATGATCGTGCGATTCATTCAGAAGGACTTGAAGAGATTAGCTAAGGAATGAAAATTTGTATTTCTCATTTTGAAAAGTCCCTTTTAGCTTACTTGCGCTGTTATTTAGTATGATTAAAATCACAGTGATGCCTAGAGCTTTAAAAAACAATCTCCGTCTTATGATTGTAAGCTTACGCCACGCACACCAGAAACACCAAGTACACATTATCATTAGACAAACTTTTCCCTGAGGCAACAGCAGGTAGTTGGTTTCCATCCAACTATCGAGCTCTAACTGTCATAGCAGCATTCTAAACCAGCCCAAACAGATATATTTTGGATACTCGCGATCCCAGAAACAGGTGTTTTTGCGTATATTTCTACAAACTTCACAGGTCCAAAGAGGAGAAACATATGAGTGCTTCCCTGCACTGAGCACCCCAATGCCAGAGCCGGTCCGCGTACACCCCCTTGTGGTCCATCAATATTCCAATATTCTCATATACTGTACACACATCACAAAAATAGAAGAACTCCTTGCACACTTCTTAGCGCTTTCCTCGGTGTGTGCACTTCTTTTTCTGTTTTTTACAAAACAAAACCAAAAAAAGATGCACAATTGAGGAGGGGCCTTCAAATCCTCTACAACACTCAGAACTATTTGCTTCAATGGAAGCAAACATGTTTAATTCTCTTAAATTATATTTATATCTATTCATATATCAGCTTATTATTTCTATTTATATAGCATTATACATACATTCTTGTTTCGTGAAATTCCCTTTTGTTTTGTGAACAGGGAACTCCAACCGTAGCAACTCCCAACATCCATCTGACCTCTACTAATTTCCTCGCTTCCCTTTCCACCGTCTCCATAACTCATTCCTCCTTCGACTTCCTTTCTTCACTTCAGATGGCCGTCAAACATTTTAAACACTCAGATGCGCAGGGAAACGTAGAACATCTGCTGGATTCCCATCTCAGCGTGATGATCTTCTGTAAAACACAATGTCAAGTGTTTGACACTAATGGTGGTGACGCTGCGTCACTAGAGCCAGCGAGACTAAAGGTGACCTCTGTGAACCTGATCCTGTCTGATGGTGGGCTTAGGTGACCACGGAGCAACACAATTAGGACGGAGACGATGGGAGGTGGAGGTCTCATCTGTCCATCCATTGGGTCATCTCCAACAGAGGGAGAAAATAAGTAGGACTGGACCGGTGATCACCTGGGGAGAGGTATCGATGAGAAAATCTGAATATCCGGATGAGCGGGAGGATATCGGGTGGATAACAGATGTGGGTCTGGGTCTTTTTATGAACGCAGAGGTCAGATGAGAGTTTGAATGCCGCAGAAAAATCCACAGCGAATTAAAGTATATTGTTCCGGAGGTGAGATCAGAGGAGGAGGAGGAGGAGGAGGATGAAGAGGTGACATCTGCCTGTTAGTTTATCCATGGTTCTCCTAAATGTCCAGGGTATTCTGGGGGGAAAAAGGCTATGGGTGTCGATTCATCATCCTGTTTCTGAGGGTGGGTGGTGTCCGGCCTCAGCTACGACACCTCGCTGCCGAACACCTCCAGCACCAGTGGGGTGAGCTGCATGCTGTGTTCAGGCTGGAAGGACAGCGAGCGGTACTGCTTGGAGTGCTCCTCATTCAGGCTGCGCAGGTCTGCCAGCTTCTGGATCATCTTGGCGTAAAGGAGGCGCCCGCCGGGGTGGTTGACCCGGATGTAGGCCTGCAGCGCCTCCGATAGGCGGTCCTGAAGCTGCTCCACACGGGCGTGGTCCTGGACGCCAGGGCGATCTGCAATGAGATGATGGATGGCACACAGTCAGGGCCGGATGGGGAGAGACACACACACCCTGGGAAAGTGGAAGAGAGTTTCGGACTAATGCAGCCTTAAGTGCTGGTTTGTTTTACTGTAGAACTGTAAAAAAAAATATATGATTATGTCACTTGTTTTCCTTTAAGGAAGGAAAGTATTTTCAACTATAAATAGATAATAAAATAATAATAAAAGAATTCATATAATATTACCAATATTTAATTTGTCGATTTGCTCAGCTCATTTAAGTTTTTATACACTTCGAATAGACTAGAATACAATAGAACTTTATTGTCATAGTCATAAGAACAATCAAATACCTTAGTAGCTCAAGTTCTTTTAGTTGCAGTCATTTAAATCTTTATACACTTTAAAAATAAAAGGAAACCCGTGCACACCAATGTGAGGTTTTGCAATAAAAGCCATTTGATACCAATGAGGTTTGTACCAAATGACAATACATACCAAAATTTCACAAAGGAGGTGGGTTTTTTCTGATCCTCAATATTGTTTACACTAATCAGTCAGTGATAATAAAAGTCAGTTTAGTCATTTTGAATATTTAATGTTTTTGGTCTGTTTTTCTGTTGTTTGTGGTACTGCTACTGTGAGTTGATGGTTTGATATTGTCCTGTTTAAAATATCCAAAATAAAAGAATACATTTTAAAAAGTCAGTTTGGTACCCAGCCCCATTTACGATATTTAAAAAGATTAACATTTAATTCCACATTGTTAGATGTTACTGTAGTGCTACATTTCTCATGGAGCTAATGATAATATCTCAATTCTATAAATCAATTCTATAATGTTGACTTTTCACCAACTTTGTCACACAATAACTAAATCTGAATACAGTATGTGTAGTCAATAGCAACAGATGCCTACGTCTGTCCTTATGACGCCAATACCAGTTCTTGTTTAATCAAAAGATCTGTCTTTATTCCTGGCTAAATGTCAAGGATAATAAAACTGGATTTAATCTGAGGTAAAAAAAAAAAAAAGGTTCATGTTTTAAAAAGTAAAATTTTACTGTTTTTCTTCATCTTTTTCACAATAAAGAGGAGCCACATGAAAACCACCAGTCACATGTAACACAGCTCTTTATATTAATGTATTTACGGCGCAGTATCTTCTGAACTTATACCTTATTTATAATCTCCAACAAGGAAGTTACTGTGTGTGCTCACCAGGGTTCTGCTGTCTGTCTGTTTGCAACACAACGCAACAACTTATGGATGAACTTTTATGACATTTTCTGGAAATGTCCAAAATGGGAGGAGGGACATGTGATTAGATTTTAGGGGTAACCCATGCTCCAGATGCCCAGAATCATAGAACTGAAGTAAGTTACCTAACAACAGATAACCAATAGGGGCACGATGTCTTGGTGTCAAAGGTCATGTGCAGAATCAGACATTCCAGGTGAGAGGTTATTCAATTGAAAACGCCAGTGGCATAAAATTGTAGAATTGAAGCGGGTTACGAAGCCTTGGCAGAGGTCTGCATTATCTAATAATATAATTACTAATACCTGAATAATAATTAAGTCATAAATATAATTAATAACAAATATGAATTGGATTTTTGGGATGATTTTGAAATCCAAATGAGGCTTTTGTTCAGTTGTTGCTCGCTGTAAATATACTTCAAATATAACTCTACTTGAATTCTGTCGGTTTTCATTATCAAAAGCTCTTCAAGAATCAGTCAGTGATCGGTCATCACTTCACAAGATCGTCTGCAGAAATGGTTGTTTTTGTTCGGTGTCACTTGGCTTTAATGTGCACATTTATTTTAATTTGAATATACTTGTTTAATTTTTAAAAACTCTATTCCTGCTGATCACAACTGTAATTTGATGTAAATCTGAATGACAAATGCAAATTGTCTAAGTATGTGAATTTATGGACATCAGAGACGTCCATAAATCAGTGAGTCTATGGGACTCTGACATTTTGACTATAAATGGTAAAACACTCAACTGTTAAAAACCTAACTAATATCCATCATTCGGGTAAGGGGTTTATCCTTTATATTTACATGTGACATTTACAGAAGCATCGATCGTTCACGCGTTTATGATAAACATGGGCAGAGATGTCTCAGAGTAAAAGGATGTATTGTGTATCTGTCTCCATTGTTCACTCACAAACACTGCCTTCCAATCCACAGCTGCATCTTTATGCTTCAAAACAGATTCTTCCACTGAGCTGTTTTCGGTTTCACTGGCAGCGTCAAACACATGCTAACATTGAGTGAAACTAGGCCATCAGGTTTGTACGAACACAAACTGGAGTATATCTGTCCTTAAATAAAGTTCGTGGTGGAAATACACATCTAAAAGCGGACAGGCAGAGGCAGTACCTGGGGAGAGCAGGCAGATGGCCATGAGCAGCACATGCTCCTCCTCATGCAAGTTGAGTTTCTTCAGTCCAACCTGGAACTTGACCAGTGGCTCCAGCAGCTCCAGAGTGTGACCGGCTGCACAGGGACACACAACGTTTACCATTAATACGGAAACATTCTTTTCTTCCACAAGAGCAGGGGAACATACTGTAAAATGCCTGTGTGTATGTGTGTAGATTCACTTACGAAGGAACCACTTCATCCCTTAATGTGCTTCAAACACAGCCCTGCCCTGTATGTGTGAGTGTATAAACACTCAGTGTGCATTTGTGGCTGCTTTATTGCGTCTATGAAAATACCTGAAGTCGAAACCTCACACTAATGTGCAAGTGCGCATAGAAAAGCAAAGTGTCGGTGATCCTTCTAAGTCTCATATAAAGTGAAGGGAAAAAAAAAATCTCAGCTGGGTCATTGCCTGCAACAAAGGCTGCTTGTCTGTCCTTGAAAATGCGTACAATGGATGAAGGCATTCGTCAGAAACGTTTAAGAACAGAAGGAAGATGTGACTTTATTGATTTGTCGTGAGAAAACTACAGCCATCACAGCAGGAAAACGCAAAAAAAAAGTCCCCACGCCATAGAAACAGAAACATTCAAAAGTGAAACATGAAGTATATAAGGGAATCTTCTATGTATATTATTGGTTCTATACATACATACCGTATTTTCCAGATAAGTCTTTTTTTTTCCTTCATTGTTTGGCCATGGTGCGATTTATACTCAGGTGCAACTTATATGTGAAAATATTCAAATATATAATTTCACTTTTGTTATTTTCACACTGACAACCATGCGAGGGCACTAGGCTTAGGTACCAGCATCTGCTACTCTTGTACCACTGAAAATTTAACATGTCACTATTGTGAGTAACTTATAAGACATCTGAGAAAGACATGATAATCATGTTCTGCAGATTACAACCTGCAAATAATGAAACGTACAACCGAAAATGGAAATAGAGCAGCTGAAAGAAAGTTTGGAGTAAGCGAGGAACTTGTGATGAACTGGATGCATTTAGCGATTTGGTTAGCATGTTCTTTATGCTACAGTTCTGTGAATAACTGTCAATATTTTATGTTAACATATGAGACGTATTCAGTAGGTTGTCTATGCTTCATGTAACTGAATAACCATCAGTGTGTTACGTTAGCATACTTTACACCTGTTCAGCCCGTTGTTCTCTACTCTATTGCTATTATTATCATTTGCCTTTACCAGATTAAATGTGTGTTCTTGGTCTCGGACATTGCAAAATACATTTTCCCCCAAAATGTGACTTATATACAATATGTTTTTTCTTCTTTATCATGCATTTTTTGGCAATTTATATTCCAGGGTGACTCATAAAATACAGTACTCACATTATTTATATATTTGCAATGTAGATGGAAGCGATGTTGGTATGGATGTGATAATGGGGGTTTCTGTAGAAACAAACTAGTTCTGAATGGAAACAAAATGAAATCCGGCTGGAGAACTTGACCAGTTAATTGGATTAGATCCTGATAGGAGATTTTACACACTATCAGTATCTGCAGAACTTGGCTCTGATAGCTAGTAGCAACTGACATTACTGACAGCAAGTGAGGAATAAAGCTCAAAACATACAACTGTATTCTTCCTGGTGTACTTATGAATTATTACAATGATCCAATCATATCAAACGTGGTTAACTTGTGAAGACCTCCGCCACTATGCATGCTGTTCTAATAAAATGCATAGGAACCACTTCAGTGGGTTAAAGTGGACATGCTGAGCCTTCCTCAGTTTGTGGTGCCTCAAATGTCTCATGTGGGCATTTAGACTCCGACTCCATGTGGCAGCAGTGATTCATCAAAAGCAATTTCTTCCTTCAGCCCAAATAATTGGCTAGAATTCAATGAGTTGGAAATAGACTAACTAATGGAGGTTTAAAGATTCTGGATTAAGTCCTTAGCTACCTCCTCATGTCTGTACACTACTGCTGAATAGCTGTTAAAATAATACTGACAATCAGCTGCTTAAAAACTCTTCTTTAATTAAAAAACAAAAAATAACAACCTTCGGCTTTTTAGGGTCATTTCAGACATTGCGCCCCCTCTGCTAACCCCCAAGGGTTAAATCGTCTTTATTACCCGTCTCCTGTACTAATTTATCCGTGTTAAATCCATCATAAATGCCCAACAGTGCTTTGTGATCTGAATACAGATCCTTTGTTTTCCAGGACGGCCCTTCCTTCATTTGTGGTTCTTGTGACTGTGAGGAGTAGGCGAGTATAAAAGATTCATTTTAAGATAAGATAAAATAGTCTTTATTAGTCCCACTCTGGGAAATTCCATTTTATCATGTATATAATGATGATTAGTATATGGCAAGGGAATTACACATAAGACCCATCGGGGGCCAATGGCTTCAATCCAACCCATGATTCTATGGGGTAAATCAAGAATGTTGAAATCAGTTTAGTCGAGGTTCCACATTCAGCCCAATAGGATCTCAAGTGGATTAAAAGAAGAACATAAAAAAGAATCAATAATCAATCAATCAATAATGACAACTCCTAAATTTTCTGTGCCTTAGTGTAAAAAAGTAAAATCACATGAAAATGTTCAGATTTACAAATAATCCTTTCACAAAAAAATTTAAAAAAACGTCAACAATTCTGAACAACGTGAAATGTTTTAAGTGCAATTTCAACAATATTCTGCATGTTACTAAAGGTTTGGTGCGTTTATATATCCACCGTGATCTGTAAATTGTAATGCAAGTGATAAAATGAGCCATACTTTATTATTCAAATGGCTGTTATTTTCCATAAGATGATTCAGGTTGTTCACATTATTCACTTTTTGACAGGATAGTTTATAGATGTAAACATAGTGTAATTTACCTTTTCTTTTAATTATGAAACACTGAGGAAAATTTGGAATTGACATCATTTGTGGGTTATTATGTTATATTTTATTGGTCTGATTCACATGAGACCTTATTGGGCTGAATTTGGCCCCTAAAGTGAAATTAGTTTGACACCCCTGGAAGGTTGTTTGGTAACACACCCATAATAAATAACTGACAGTACGTATGAAACAGATGCTCAATGTTGCCATCAGAATATAAAGTGTTGCCTATTGAGGTGTTGCAGCTGTCGTTCCAGTCTACCTCCCAGTCTTGTCCTATCTTTAGGTGTGTTCTGGGTTTAAATGCCTGTGGAGTGAAACCAACCCTTGGTGACGTCATTAATGCAGTATTTGAAGTCGGGTCCTCCACAGCTCCAGGACATGTCCTCCAGACTAAATGACTGGTTTGAGCGCAGCATGATTATCTCAATGGCACTTGACTTCAACAAGGCAATCTGGTCCTCCGCCGTCAGCTCTCTGCAACACAGACGCACACACACACACCATGTGTTAGTGCCAATAGTAGGCACGTTCACACTGGCCGCACATCCTTATCTATACACACACATTCATTTATTCACCGTTTCCTAAATTAACAGTGCATTATAAAAGGAACCATCATGGGAATGTGTGACCAGCATACCACTTAACTTTAGCGACAGTGACCTACATCTGGGCTTTCCTATAACAGTTCCTCCATGTATTCCTTTTTCTAATTAGATCAGATTAATAAAGTTCTATCTATCTATCTATCTATCTATCTATCTATCTATCTATCTATGTTTTAACCCTTCCAAAATTAGAACCAAAATGATCAAATTCAATTGATTACACAATTGCACCATTTCTAGTCATAGTGAGGAGTGTGATACTTTGCGATTGAATTCTTTCATTTATGACTTTTTCGCCATTCATCTGCGAACAATACGGCAGAAAAATAAAGGAAAACCATACAAGTACGAGTTTAGAAGTTCAGTAACAGAAAATAACATGTTTTATGATGTCTGACATCCTGTTGATGCAGGCTTTTTGTGTTCACGGCAAACAAACACTCAGAAATCACTCAACGGTTCATGTGGCAGAAATTAAATTAAATTAATATTTTTGTTATTGTATAAAACAGACACCAGATTTCATTCTCCTCACATTTGCATCAAGACAATGATTCTTACCACCACAGGAACCAGATAACAGGTGTTCTACTGTCAAGAAATGTATCCTTTCCACCTACGCTGTATGTGAGTGTGGCTGAGTATGTGCCTGAGAGCCACAATAAGCACAAAATAAAAATCACAGTGAATGTATTGTGTGGTTACTGTAGCAACTGTGTTCCATCTCAAGGTTTTGCTTCGTCCAGAGCACATTCAGAGAATCACCTTACAGCACTTGAATTTTGTCGGTCTGTTATATCAAGAATTTCTTGTAAATTCAAAACGCCACTGCGGTGCATGTACCGACACACACGTTGATGAGCCGAAGAGTCACAATGAAACTGAAAGTCATCACGTCACAATTTCAAATGCTCCATCCTCCATAGGATATTTTCGTTGAAGATGCTAAGTAAAGCTATAAATGTAGTGCCACCCTGTTTGAATGTGTGGCTAGAAAACCTTGGTATTTATTTGTTATTTCTATAAGTTAAAGGACAAGTCAGTGAGAGAACAGAGGAGCTCAGGTACTAAACAGTGCTTCAGAGTCATTTTCCATATTTGATTATACACACAGTTTTATTTTGAAGGGCTAATCAAATAAAAAAAGCACTCGTTCAACTGAGATGTTAACCCTGAAGGTACACTTTTTGTAACCCTGACATGCCTTTTGGAAAACGACATCTCTTTTTCCTCCTGCTTTCAGACCCGTGGTGATCTGTGCTAAACATGGCGGGAGTTTCCCACCCCGTCCTCCAACGCCACTCAGCTAAAACCTAATTTTCCAGAATAAATGAAATGGCTGCTTCAGCTTGTAGGTATCTTCACTCGCTGTCATTTTACTGCAAGGATTCAATTAGCATTGAACGACTGTAAACAGAGAAAGAACGTGAGGAACATCACTCTCTGCACAGATACCTCCACCATCAGTGCCAAAAAATTAGTCCTTGTTCAACTGGTTTCAGGATTGAGTTGCCTAATATCAGATTCTACATCTTCAGGCAGACAGGAATAACTGTGGATCAAGTAGTGAGTCAGGCTTCAGCTCTGCATAATACAACACTGACAGTGGCATGAAGGCCAGCAGAGAAGATGAATACACGTACATGTAAAGCAGTCCACATCCCAATCATTAAATTGCATCCTCGGCGACATGAATGTAAACACACTTAATGTTCGGGGAGATGGTTTTTTTTCTTAAATGGTGTATGGATGCATTTCTTTTATGAACTTGTGTCTCAGCTCAGTGTCTATTTATGATTTCACACAAGGCTCAGTCAGGAAGAAGCAATAATAACAGTATCTCGCCTTACACAATAATATCCTGTATCAGTGTGTTGTGTGTTTATGTGTGCGTAGGTGTGTGTTATGAGTAACTCCAGACAGCTCGCCCACATGTCTGTCTGTAGTTTTAGTTAGATTGTACCAGTTGAATAAACCATTACTAAACCATTACAACCTAGCAGTGGCAGTACAATTAAAATGTAATTAACGGAACCTGATCCATATAGTGTATTGTTCATTTATAATTTTTTTTTATTGGTTTTGTTTTTGGAATTTAGGAGGTATTCTTTATATGGACTGCATCTATTAACTCATTAACCAAGCTATGCCAAATCAGGTTAGGGCAATATAAGCTTGGCTTCTTCCGATTACTTTTTGGAAATTAAGTATCATTAAAGAGCCTCAATTAAATTGTTGGGCATTTGAGAGACATTTGGATTATTTTTTGTTGAACTTATTCATATATATTTGGAGTATTTTTCAATCAAGAATTTTTTTGCTTACTTATTTCCAAAATAATGTCCATCTCTATCTGTATCTAAAACAATATTCAATTGATTTGGATATTTTAATGAATGCACAACAGGTCTATTAAGAGCAGCTTATCTTATTTTATTAAATTACTTAATGGTGTATAGTTTGTTATTTCCTAGTTAGCAGTGTGGTTGGGGCTTTCAGTTAGTGCCTATATTAGCTTTAGCTTGGCAGGTTCCATCCATCATTTCTCAGATTCCTCCAACTTTACTTTCTTTGCTAAATATGGTCATGTCTGGTTGTAAAAGGCCAAAATAACAAAGGCTAATGCTTCGTGCTGTGAACTGTCTTCAAAACAGCCGACCACAAGATTCTTTATGTTGGGGCAGATGTTATTTCTGCAATTCCAACATCAATTTAAAATCATCTATTTACTGTCATTGCTCTTTTTTTTCTTTATCTTTCTATTTTTCCAGTTTTCTAGTTTTAGCCCCCTGCTAACCTCTGTGTGTGTCACACCTAAAAACAACTACATCGTCTCTCACTGCAACTGTGCGTAACTATGTGTAGGTTTGTTTTGCAGTATCTCTGCTTGCATATCTGTATTTACATTATTTCTTATCAATGGTTGTTTGTGTGAGTGAAGTCCATCAAAACAGGTGAGACAGGAGATATCAAATACTGCTCAAATGCTGAAAATCTAAGCTTTAGAAAAATTGGCAGCTCTTAGTAATAGCGTGCTAAACACATGGAAACAGGAGCAATTTGTCCAATTCAGGCAGATGTACCTGAAACCTGGGATCATCTTAGCAAAACCGATGACTTTCTGGATGCTGTAGGAAACCAGGTCAGCCAAGTGGGGCAGCATTGATAGCTTGGAGTCGTCCTCACTGGAGTCTGGACTACTAGCCCCATCCTGGTACAACATTAATAAGTTGCTGAAGTTCATCTTGGTGTCCACAGACTCTGTTAGAGACGTGCAAAAGGTGGAGGACAAACGTAATGAGACAGAGGGACAGAGAAAATAAGTGATTCAACGGAAGCTTTTCAGTCACAGACTAAGCAAAGTAATGCTAGCTCTGTTTTCACAAAGTGTCAAGAATATTAAAAAAAAAAAAAAAGAAAGGTAAATTATGTGTTTCCATAAATTGGTTTGGAGCAAATAAAGTAGGCTGTGTAATGTAAACGTTGCCAGACAGTGGAAATGTAAACTATTTTACACATGACTGCAATAAACAGAAGTACAGGACCATAAAATGTCTGTGATGCTTCGGTCACTCTCATTCATCGACAATACATATTCTGATGACCAGCCATGTTCTAGTGTTTTAAAAGAAAGCAGAAATACTCAAGAGGATCAGTTGGATGTTTGGTTTATAAGACATAACGAGAAAAAACTGTTTCAACGTCATTATAACCACACTAATGTAACAACTACATCTAAGGAAGCTTTATCAGGACTGGCCATGTCAATAAATGTCAACAGTGTAAGGAATGAGGGTCAGTGTCAATAATTGTCAGAATTTCATGTTAGAGAATGAAGCACCAGAGGATTTCATGTTTTAATACAAAAGGTGTAGTGGTGGCACAACCGGGACACAAAGGTCTCAAAAAGGCTTAAATAATTGAACACAGTAAAGTGTTTTATTTGTCACATGCATGTCCTTGTACAGTATAAGTGTATGTACATCGAGTGAGGAGCCTTAATTAATCAACATGGGTGTTGTTTTATTTCCTGCCTGTATAAAAGCGAGGGCAGGACCACCGTCTGTTTGTTTGTGTGGTCTGTAGACGTCATCACAGTCGTGAGGCCGCTTTGCCCTTGAATATGAAAGTTAAGAAGGACAGAGGAGAGAAAAAAAAAAGATCCGTGTATTTCGTACCAGGTGAGTGGTTGAATGAGTCAGAGGAGGCATCAGACAGAGAGTGGAGGGAGGCGGCTCGGCTGGCACTCCGAGTCACAGGGCCTTCACGCACCGGAGGCTAAAAACACAAACGCCACAGGGAAATTCAGGGCTTCGGTCCAGAAAAGAGGTTAAGGTGTAACTGATGATCTAAAAGAGAAACGGCCTGAGATTTGAGTAATAATGAGTGTTGGTGATTGTTATGGAGGAGGTTCCTTAGTGCCCGCATTTTTGCCTGGTTGTGTAAACATATCTTTATTTCATTAAGAATTCATGGAATTATTTGTAAGGATCACACAGCTCAAAGTGACACTTGACAGCTGGAAAACTCAGGTATTTATGACCCCGTCTGAGTGTGGTTGTGGCTGTCTGCACAGTCACACTATAAATCACAGAAGCGTGTTGTTAGACTCTCGGAGACGCTCTGTCCAATCGCTATTCTCCGCCTCCTTCTGCCTGGATGCCCAACCGTATGGGGTGTACAGAGACAGGAGGGAAACCCAACTCCACGGTCGAGTGCATTAACGCCTTTGGTGACTTGTTTTGCTGGTGACGAATAAGCTGAAAACACACGCAGAGAGTGGTAGCTGGCGTGTTGCTGAAGAGTAAATATGACTGCGCTTAGAGACAGTATTTTTATCTTATTTAATCTTTGTAGTTCTTCTAAGTTCAACTGGGACTGCTTTGCTCTTTTGAAAATGTTTTCTCTCTCATCCATGAGTTCTATAATAACTGTATTAAAACAATAAGCAATTTCACATCACAAGGAGTGCTGTTACATCCCCCTAATCACAAATTCAGAGTAAAGGCATTTTCCTCCACACCCCCGCAAACATGTACATCATGGATGTTAAATAATCAAGTGTATAAGATTTAGCAGGATTAATGATGATCCACTTCCAGAGAAGAACTATAATGTCCATAAGAATGTTTTCATAATATGTATGTTGTGTGTCGGTAACCTACAGTGAACTCTTCATATATACTCTTCAATATATAGTCAATTGTTCACCATGCACTGTTTATGGCCTCTCTAGGTCACAGTGAGGGCACAGTAGTCTACTTTACCAGAAGATGTCAACAAATATTAAACACTGTAGCTAAAATGGACAAATTACTGCAAAGTTTGTATGAAAGCCATTGCAAGTATGACTTTTTCAAATATGATGGTATGTTTATATATATATACACATACATAGATATATAAAAGCATACAATCATATTTGAAAAAGTAGTAATACTAATAATTGTACAAATAAAAACATCCTTTTCCAATATTTGGAAAACCTACAACCCATGTGAGTAATGCTAGAACACAGACAGAGCACACGCCATCAGAAAAGCAATGGAAACCCCATGCAACAGTATCTCTGTTTAGCTCAGAGCATTTGAAACAGAAATTTAGTTGAATTGGGAAATTTTTGGGTTGGGAATTGGGTTTTTCAACACAGGTTGGATGTGAAGTTTTACACATAACACCCAATAATAACGATTTTAAAAGAAAATCCATGCAAATGTAATCTGTTCTGGGGTTTAGGATTCAGAGAGATACTTGTCCAAAACTTAGCGTGTCAATAAAGATGAAATGCAGTGTTTTGATGCCGTATCCCTGCTGTAAAGCCAATATGCCCTCAACTAATGTTTAGATACGAAGGAAACATACTTGGAACTACAGTTCTGAATTCAAACCAGCAGAAAAGCTACGTTCTTTGTGGTGCAGCCAGACAAATGGTATTCATAGTCTAACACAATGGTTTTGTCAACAGAGCGCCATAACACATGTGAGTGCTCAGTATTTGGCCTCCTGGGTTTCTTCTTCTGATGGATGCAAACAAAAAAAATGCATTTGCTCACTCTAATATTAATGGATTTTGTGGACATGTGACTTTCTGTCATTCTCTCATGTGTTCAGAGACCCTCCCTTCTGCACCATGACATCATAATCTACTCCACCCAATGCTGCTGGGGGAGAACAAATGGATCCAGGCTCAACCACTGATAATTATCAGGGTGGCTTTGATCAAAGACACCTCTGTGTTGTGGACTGACCCTGAAGCGGGAGAAGTCAGAGTAGGAGGCGTCGTAAGTCTTGTGGTGAGCTTCAACCAGGCAGGAGATGATCCTCGACTGCTCGTCGTTCAGCCGCGGTCGCATGGCCTCGCGGGCCGCTTCCTCCTCCTTCCTCTTCAGTATCATATCCTTCTTCCTCTGAACCTCCTCATCTGTCAGGATAACTGAAATAGAAAACAGATTCATCAAGATATTGTGGTATAATAAAAACACACGCACACATTCATACATATCGACTTAAGATCTGACCAAATAATGTGATGAAATAAGTCAGATAATTTCATCGCATTTGGATTAACTAAGTATACTGATTCAGATTTTAACAGTAAAATTGAGACTGTATAATCCCGATCATCAAAGTGTCTTCAGCTGGGTCACAGTTATTACAGCGCAGTTTAAATGTCTGAAAAAAATAAAGAACAAAACGGAAAAATGTTTTACACTTACATCACAGACACTTGATACCAGGGACCACATACAACTGGACCAATAAAATAATATAATAACAATAATATACAAAAAATAAAAAACTGATCATGTCCCTGCTTATTGTCAACACCACTTACAGTGGATCTACACGTGTGAAAATAATATAATAACAAAAATAATATAAAAAAAATTTAAACATATAACGTCCCTGCTTATTATTAGCACAACTTAGAGTGGATCTACATGTGCACAAAATATCCACTAAGAGCTATAATATCACTGAACTTGCATTTCTTTTTCTTAAGACATTTCAAATTGTTCATATTCGTGCAGAATATTCATATTTTATTGTCAAAGGATAGTTTGTAAATATGAACATTTTTACTTAATTTTTAAAATATTAATTTAACAGAAAAAATGTGGAGTTGTTATCATTTGTGGGTTATTATTCTGGTGTTTCATATCTTGAGTGTCATTTTTGCACTTCGTAAATTTATCAAACAGGCCCGATTGGACCCCTTTGGCGAGCCATTTGTGGTCCATAGTCCATATGTTTGACATCCCTGCTTTAAACAGACTGGAACATCTGGTCACTGTGATCAATCCTACATGTAAGTACACAAACATGATTTCTATTGACCCATATTCTTTTAAAACCATGTCTTATGATTGATCTTCTTGCTGATTTGTTCTTTTTAACAGTTTGATTTTGTTTATGTCCTTGTTCTATCCAGATACTGAATCTGTAATATAGGGACACTGACTGATACAAGACACACAGATGAGCCTTGGGTTTAATCAACAGGTGAATCAGTTATCAGCTCGTGCATCAGCAGACAGTAACTGATCCGGGCAGTCTTGTCATTTAGTGAAAGTAAACACGCACATCGCCAGACCTGGGATAAGTGTGTAATGACACCACATGCTCTTTACACTTCCCGCTTCACAAAGACTAACAAAGCACAGAAAAAAAACTAAGAACACATCTAATCTCTGTCCCCAATCATTGAAATCAAGGTGAAAGTGCAGGAATGGAAGCTTCGCATGTTTTCCATCCCGGGTTACATGAGGCGTACATATCCTTAGGCTGGCACCAACCGCAGCCCCGTCACATCTGCTGCCTCTTTATACGCTGATGCAGCGGGTGTTGGATGTTTAAGTGCCTTTTGATTTATTCATGGTGTAGAAGTGGAGACTGTAGAATGGTTTAAACCGACTGTTTATAAAAACTCTTTCAAGGTTCGACTAGATGAGCCAGTCTCCACTGTGCACACCACTTCCACGTGTCCTGGAGCATCACATTAGTTTGGAATCTCATATTCACAAACATCATCATTATTTATCATGGGCTGAAATAGATTTATAGACTTATTTATGCACTCAAAGTGCACTTAATACATTATGTGCATGAGTATTAAGGTACTTCTATATTTTTCATTAACTAAAAAAGGAGCTTTTTCCCAAATCTCAGTCTGTTGACACAAACAAAATATATCGTGGGCGTTAATACATATAAATTGGTTATTCAAACCAGACCAACCTGCCCCTCACTACAAAAAGAACTGCAATAAAAGAAATCAACTCTAAAGAAAACATTAGGCTAGTGATTTATTGCTGATTATGTGATTGTTTTACCATATAGTTTATATTAATTGCCCAATTTCGCTTGCACTGTACCTGTGATAATAAAGGTGTATTCAGTCAATTGTTTGAAATTGGACTTATATAGGCCTTAAGATAAAATTCCGAACACAAAATATTCACACTCTGTTGTAAACAATACTTAAGGACACAATTATGTTTGTGATTGTCTTTGTTATAATCTCTGAGCTGAGGCACTGTCTGTACATTTCAACATTATTACTGCCATATGTGTATGTACAGGAGATCTTAAATCAAGTGCAACGTAATGCACATGACAATGCTGTGAAAGTTTGTCAATGTGGTGGAATTATTCACAATTCAGTAGACATAAAATCTTGGAGAATGTCTGTAGTTTATCACAATGTATTTGACATCAAATATACAAATATAAAAAGACACCAATATAATCATATACATTTTCCTTTTTTTTGGTGAAAAATTCAACCCTCCAATGTTTTTGTTAAATTTTTGTTAAAACATAAATCAAACTGCATAATTTTTCATTGTTTTGATTTTATGTGGTAAAAACCACTAGCCAATTGTGAATCAAAACAAAATCAGGATTTAATTGTTCGTGGTTATGTGTAGTACAGAGACACTAAATCAGTCGTTTTTCCTAATGTGGATGTATGGCTGTAGCTTTTTATTTTCTGTAACTTCTGCTGCTGTCGTCATAGCCAGGAAACTCCTACAAAAGACATTTTTAACCTCGGCAAGTTTTTTTTTCATCGTTAAATAAAGGTTCAATTAAAACCAAAAGGTAGGTTTGTGTTTCTTTACTGGTAGAGGCTCATTTAATAACTTCAGACCAGTCATTCTTTCCTTTTTCTGTCATTCTGAAAGCATGTAAAATACAATAAAACCTGACGTAAGCTCAACGTAAGCCAAATGAAAAGACACACTCAATGCACTGGTTACTTTTCCATATGCCCTTATATAAACTGTAAGTGTGTGGGAACAGCCCTAGCCCAGAGAAAGACACAGGAGGTCTTATGTCATCTGTGTTTGACTAAGAGCACATTGCACGACTCCCAGGACTCCAGCCTGTACAGACAACACAGTAGACTACACATACCCCGTACAGAACACATACATACAGAGTCAATATTTAAATCAACATAAGCACATGTCTCAACCTCACTCTACATCATAACTACAATAATTGATAAGATCATTACAAATAGTATTTAATCTACTGTACTACCACCCACAGAGACAAGAAATCGTTTATCACGCAGTTCAAAACTATAAACAGGGCACATGCATGGAACGAGAGCTGAAACAGTTAATCAACTCCTATCGATAACCTTTAAACTTTTAAGCTTTAACACATAAATATTTAAAATATTTGAAGTCATGGGTTGAGGACTGCGGTGACACATTGTTTGTAGATGTTGCGTTACTTGTGTGTTGTTTACAGCTACGTTTTATATATGCTTTTACACTGTTGTTATCGTTTTTTCCATGTAGATGTTTTTAGATTTTCCATACATCTTGTTGTTTCAGTTGGCTCTGGAAAAAAGTTGGTATTATGTTTACCTATTCAAATAACTAATTCATTAATAATGAATGAAATTTACAAAAAAAAAAAAAAAGATAAAAATACATGTGATTGCTACATCTGACCTCTGAATGCCTCGGTGGCTCATATTTTTGCTTTTGACTCACCGCCACTCTGACGATTACCCATGAAGGACTTGACTGTGCCGCAGACAGACAGACTGCCAGACGGGCCACGAGCGCCAAAGATGGACCGACCTCGAGCCACGAGGTCACAGCGACGTCAGATACAGTGGACAGCCCCATGCAAACTGTCCCGCATTCGGTCCTCACATACAGGAGCTTCAGAAATCTAAACCATTTCCACAGTTTATAGGATTTTTTTTTTCCCCCAGACAGAGAATGCGTTCATAAAGTTTAAATACTCGTACAGTGTTTGCTTTATGTAAGAAAACACGTGCTGTGCTAATCTGCTCTCTGATCTGGAAACTAGACGAACTGTTTAAATCTTAATCTGTTCAAACAGTGAATTCTCAAAATGTGTTTTGAAAATAAAATACCAAAGTCAAGCGGAAACCCACACATTTCCGCAAGTGACTACACAAACCAAATAAATACACACTGTTACAGTAACTGTTAATCTAATATACTCGTCTGTTGGCGTGGAAGTGTTTAAATGGAATAGAGCTCTGATCATCCACTTAAATACCAGTTGCTTTTGTGGAAAATGTAAACAACTATATTTGAAGTGGATTTTCAGTGATTGCACTCCGGCTTGCAACCACACAAGTGGCATTACGTTACATAACCACGCCATGTTTTGATGCAGGAAAACAACAACAATGGCCTACACAGGCTTAAAAGAAAAAAAATAAACAAATAAAAAGGTAAATGAATGAATCAGGCCTGCCAAAGGGTTTTCTCTTGGCTTTCATCTTTTTCAACCCACTGTCATTAATTAGGCTTTGGCTCTGCTCCACTGTCTATCCAGGAGCCGGCAGCCTAGAACCACTCCTTGTGGTGAATTCTTCCTAGTATGCAGCACAAGAGCCCAAATCATGAATAGGCATAGTTTGGGTAAAGTTTGGCAAAGGAAACACAAGCAAGTATTCTCAGGCCAGAACATGACTAAACCAGTCAGCCGGTCCCGCAGCCAAGTCTCAGCCCTTAGATGGCATCATTAAGGGAAAAAAACACAACAGACCATCAAAGGAACATCTTGACCACCCCACAGTGCTTGGCAGACGTGGCGCAGTTTACCAAAAAGACAAGTTTGCTCCTTGGAAGGCAACCGCCTGGATGTGGTGCCGTGCACGGTACAAAGAAGCAAAAGACCAAGGAGAACTAAGGGTTTGGTCAATGCCAGTACCACCAGAGACACAAAGATCCAAAGGCACAGCGTCTACTTTGTGATGCTACACAGGCTGCAAACGCCCAGAATTGCTGCGATACAGTACGTAATGGGGTTGATTTGGTGCTCAGTCGCTGCCTTTCCCACGGCTGTGATGTTCAGAAGGTGAATTCAGGTCACTCAGGATGCCCTCGCAGTGCAGAGTGTAAAGACTGGACTGGTGTATTTAGACACATGTGGATTACAGTTAAATCTGTAAATCCCATTAAATCCTTCACTTTATCTTTGAATTTAAAACTAGTTCTGAATGTTAGAACCCGAGTTACAACAATATGAACTCCATCTACATAGATGATTTCCTTTTTGGTCATAAACCTTCATTTGGGGCGGGGTGCATCATAGTACTCTTTCCACTAAAGAACTACTTTGCTGGGTCACATTGAGTAAAATGTCAGCATTTTACCCAAGAATAGAGTAGAAGAATATTCTCCTAAGAGATCTTGAGACAAAAATGTTATCGTGTATACATTTGGTTTCATTTGCATAATAAACCTATAAATTAATAAAACCGGATTAACTGACCAGATAATCGCTTAAATTGTGAAACAGATTTCTGCTTTGATTCCTAATCTGGTTTTAAACATTTAAAGCCAGATTTGGCGCTCACTTTGGACCATTTTCTTCACGTTATTCCCCTACGGTCTGAAAAATTGTACAAAAAAGTACAGAAGGAAAAAAAAAAAAAAGAAACAATGACTATTGGAGCTGTGTTTGTTAATAGCAGCCACTTACCTTTGTTGAGGCGAAAGCAAACAAAGGAGAGTGTGCTGAAAGCAAAGTGTAAACAAAAATAGCTGATACGTGCAGTATTAGTTCATTGTGTGTGTAAGTGTGCGGCAGATTACAAATCTAAAAGTGACATGTGTTATTTTGTCAATGATGTCTTTTGTTGGCTAACAATGATTAGGACATTAAGCGCTTCGAGTGACGCACGTTGTCAAAGCGGCAGAATACAAAAGACTCGGCAAGAGGTTGAAGTATTAGTGAAGTAAATAGAGGGCAGCACCGCAGGCCAAGCTCTGCCGCTGAAAGACACTGAGGGTGGGAAACGCAATCATCTGAAGGCTCGAACGTCTGAGAAGCTCCTCTGAATCTAATCCTGTTAGAAATACACACCCATGCAAACAGACATAAACACAGCTCACAAGGGAGCACACACACACACACACAAGACACACTCCCACACACAGAGGTATTTTCCTGGCATCTTTGTAACCTCTGTCACACTGGGAACAGTTTACTATGTACAGAGCTGGCACACAGAGGTCAGAGAAAAAAATACCACACACAAACAAACAGACACACACACACACACACACACACACACACCCACACCTATCCTTAATGCCGCAGCAGCTTAAACAAAGCTGCCAATATTAAGGCACACAAGCACAGTGGGGAATAGAATACTAATTAATCCACAGAGACACATCCATGATAAACAAATTGAGGCAAAATGGGGGGTCAGAGAATATTAAATGAAACCCATATGGTATTAAAGTAGTACACACAGAGAGAGATAACTTTTATAGCGTCACAATATAATAAACAGTATAGTGCTGAATGGATGCAATCTCTCTGTTCATCCAGTGTTGTTCTACTGTCCCTCATGAATTCATGCTTGGCCTGGTGTTAAATGACTGGTAAAGATGGAAAACAAACCCTTTACCAAGCTACGAGTTCAACCGAGGACAGGCATATACACATCAACAACCACTCACTGTTATATTCACAACTTAACTTGCTGAAAGATGGGCTACGGTTTCACTAATGTGCGCAACTTCTTGATTCAGACATTTCCACCTAAAGGTTGTTTCAAATCCAAAATCATGACTTTAGAGTAACAACACATTTTACACCCAGTGACCTGACTCAACAAAGAGATTCAGCCAACTAAGCCATTCCCATGGAACCTGAGGAAGCCACGGTTCCATCTGTTACCATGGTGATGCTACACAATTCTTGAAGCAATATATATGTTCTTAAAACCCATGTGACAAGAAGAACATTAGCTAGAAACTCAACAAAATCACCCGTCAGACTACACAATCCAAACCATGACCACTTATACAGGTGAATATCTAAACCAGGAAGAAAACAGACCAATTAGAGACACTTTGCAGCACTAAGCTAACATTGAGCTGATCCCCTAACATGGGGATTGTTTCTATACTGCAATTTTCTGATTACAATTTGATTCAATCGTATGAAGCTTCCGCCTTTTCGCTTATACCCAGTATATTTTTGTTTTCATTTAGCTGAATCAAAATGAAGAAAATAAGCACAATGTAAAAAAAACATAATAAAATCTGCAAAAAAGGAAAGGAGTCTATAAGTGTGACTGTATAGATTATACAGTGTGATTTAGACACACACTAAATCACACTGTTAAGAACAAACAAACAAAATAAGCAGCCAATCCAAACGTTTTATCGCCTCACAGGTACATTTTGTGTCAGTTTTCAGGTGACCCATACTACCTTAACATTAAAGTTTCACTGACACGGAAAAGAAAACAGCTGAATACTGACCAGATCACACAAATATCTACATCATACATGTCATTGCGCCGGTCCCAAGCCCAGGTAAATACAAGGTTGTGTCAGGAAGGGCATCCAACGTTAAAAAAAAATAAAATCCTGCCAAATCAAATATGCTAATTGGATTCACTGTGGCAACCCCGGGAGGGAAAAAGAAAAAGAACTCATCATTGGAGATGTTTGTTGTGTGGTGTTTACTGACCATGTGTTCTGTGGGACTAAACAGGCTAAAAGGCTGTTTCGATGTGTAACCTCAACATCTGACATGTTTCAATGAGGACAGATTCACTTTCACAGGCTTCTCGTGTCCCCTGTGTTTGGTCAGTGAATGTTTTCGCATATTTTCATGCAAATACAGCTGGAATTTGAGGTGTGAAATAGGTTTAGAGTTGCAGAGACCCTGGAGACCCCGATGCATTGAACACAGTACAGTGGCCTTCCTCTGAACCTGGCACTGGTGACAACAAAGACACTATTTTACACTAATGAGACCCCTTCTCCCCTCCCCGTTTACTCCTTTTTCAGCTCCTCTCAGGAAAATATAAACACTCCGGTGTCATGAGGCCGTTTGTGGGTGACTTGGTCATCATTATCACTCTCAATCCTGACGGCATCATTTCAACATGTGACGTGACATGTCCCCCCGCTAAGGGAAAAAACAAACAAACACACAACTGCAGAGTGTTTGTGAATGAAATGTGGCTCAGACCATTGTGTGTGTCTTTGAAGAAAAGGAGGCATTGTTGGTCAGGACTGGAGATCCCCTCCCAGCCCCCGCTTCCTTCCTACATCTCCCCTCTTCCTCCATTTTCTCATTCTTCATTTACTGTACTTTGGGCTCAATGACAAAACTGGAATGACGGCCTTGTTATCTTTGTGGGTTTTGTGAAACATTGCTTTGTACTTGTTTACATCTCATTAAATGTTGAACATTATTTTTTCTATTAGTCTGACACACTTCATCAGGATTTTTTTTCTACACTTTTTTTGCTCATTTTGTCCTTTACATTGTCTTAATCCTATTGTTGTGCATTTCATAATAATCTGAAACTTAAAAGAAGTGTCTGGACACAATTTAGTCTCAAATTTAACTGAAATTATAGTTTCATGTTCTTCAATTTAATTATTGACATGCTAATGTAAAGTGCTTTAGCCCCTCTATAGTTAACGTGTAAACTTCCAATAGACTCAATGAAATTTTGTGTAATATGAAACAAACTTTTAAACTCCTTCATAAGCAACAAGTGATGCAAAACAGGGATATTCCCTCCCACATGACACAAAGAAGTGATCAAATTCCACAATTAAAAAAAAGAAAAAACCCTCCATGTGTAATGTGGTAGACAATATGAATCAGTTGTGACAAGGTGTCAATTTACATTTTCGAGAGTTGTGTTGATATCTTATCCTCCATTCAAAGCACTTCCTGCAGACTGACTGTATAAACCAAACATCTCAAAGAGCAAACCTGCACACAGACTTTAGTACGTGCACTTCATTGTATTAGATAGGGGCTGTGCTCTTTTTTTAATGCCAATTAACTGCTGCTATTGAAAAACCATCTGCTCGGATCTACTTTGGCGCCTTTTTTAAGCCAAGTAACTCTGCCATATGGTCCAACCAGACCCATGTGTATTCATCATTATCTGTGTTGTAGTTGAAATCAGATCAGTTTACACCCTGCCATTGATCCTATTGGCTGCTGTTTGTTCAGTAGTCTTTACATATTAAATTATCTCGGAAGTCATCTCACCAGCAAACACAACAGGGATCAGTCCAGTGTAACTCAAAACTGGAAACAGATTAAACATAAGATAATGACTTAACACCACACAGAACTGCAAGTAACATAAATAAATAAATAAATCTATCCGTGAGCCCATTTGGCTTGGAGCTCTTGCAGTGATCCTGAAGCATCTGTTTAAATAAATATTTCATCAAAAGGAGCAATAACGAGTGGCGCTGTGGAGCAGGCAATGGAGTAGGACGTGTTTGGACGAGCTCCTGTCCAATTTGTATTTTATTTTCATGATTTAAAACAGTGATTTTCCTCAAAACCCATGAAAATACGTCAGTAAGCCTTTTAAGTAGTCGCAAGAAGGTGAGGTGTGATTCTTATTCACGGCAATGGCATCTAGTCTTCGAAAATGCAAGTACAGCGGATCCTCCAACAACAGGCCCAGCGCATCCTCGGCGCAGAGTGCAACTCCTGAGCGGAACCGCCCACCTACGGTCAGACGACGTGGTAGAGCTACAAACTACGGTAACCGCTCTTAAGACTGAAGTGAAGGAGCTGAGAGATAAGGCAAAGCCATGGCCTACATTAAGAAACATGCTGTCACGACAACAGATGACGGGACATAATCAGGGTCAGCAACGTCCTGTTGGACTCCAGAAAACAACAATCCAGTCGGCTGCTTTCAATCATTTACTGAACAGGTAACATGATATAACTTACAGAGACATATTCACTCTACTGCCCTGGCGTTTGTTTATTTGGTTTTCTTTTTTTTTTGTTCTTCTTCTAAAAGGGTATGATTTCATTTTCATTTCCATCTCAACTTTGATTTGCTAACTCTGCTGATGTACTTAACACTCAATGGTGAATTTACTCAAAGTTGTTCTACGTCACAGTAGTAAACAACATAGCTATGTTCAATCATACAACTCTTACTATGTTTAAAGTTTAAGTAAAAAAAAACTGTAGGAAATAGATGTTGGGCTTGAATCTTTAGGCTGTATGTTAACGCTGATTGTTGATATGAGACTACTGCTTATATTGATCTAAGTTGGTCAAAACGAGATATTTTATTTTGTAGTAGTCTGTTGTTTCAGTCCTTAATCAAAATGGTTTGGATGGGAGCTCATCTTTATTTTATTTTATTTTAGAAGCCACCCAAACAAGCACATAATGTGTGGATGTTTAATGATAGGGATTTGGGTTTATCATGTTCATGTTGATGAGGGTAGGGAAAATGCCAGACGAGTCTTTTTTGTTTTACATTTCTGTATACTGTTGTCACAAGAAATGTACATTGGGAGCTACTTAGGTGATACATTACTTTTCTCAGATCCATATGGTTAACAATAATACTTCATGTCCTGTAAATGGTTGCTCAGTTAAACTAGTAAGTTGGAATGTTAAATCTCTTAACCACCCCATAAAACGCCAAAAGATATTTACTCATTTGAAGCATCTTAAGACTGGCATTGCATTCCTCCAGGAGACCCATCTGCGTACTATTGATCACTGTTGATTAAGAACAGCATGGGTGGGTCAAATATATCATTCCAGCTTCCACTCAAAGGCCAGGGGGCAGCTATAATAATTTGTAAAAGTACACAGTTTGTGGCAACAAATTTTGAATCTGATTTATTATTGTAACGGAGCGGTTGTATGGGCTACCTGTTATTTTAGCCAACATTTATGCACCCAATTGCGATGACCATGTTTTCTTTCGCAATATTTTTTCCAGATTGCTGAATACGGTAACACATCACCTTATCCTTGGAGGTGATTTTAACTGTGCTCTGTCTCCTACATTAGACCGCAGTTCGTCGAGGAAGATTCCTACCTCCAAGTCAGCACATGCTATCCAACATTTTCTTTAAACGTATGGAATAACTGATGTGTGGCAAGTTCGTAATCCTACTAATCAGAGCTACTCCTTCTCACCAGTGCATATTCGCGTATAGATTATTTTTTAGTAGACACAAATCTCCTTTCATTAGTAATAGCATGTGACTATGAAGCCATAGTTATATCTGACAATGGGCTATTGACTATGACAATACACATTCCCACAACATAGCCTAGCTACCATCCATGGATGCTGAATCCTATGTTTCTTTCGGATGAAGTCTTTGTAAAATACATCACAGCTGAAATAGTTATTTCTTAATACTAATCAAACTCCAGGAATGTCCTCGTCAACTGTGTGGGAAGCACTGAAGGCTTACTTAAGAGGCCAAACTATTTCATTCTGCACGAACCAGAGAAGAGTAAGAACTGTACGTCTTAGACAGCTGACAGATCAGATACTGGAACTCGATCTACTGCATAGTAAGATACCCACGCCAACAACGCTTAAACAGCGTTTGTTGTTACAAACTGAATATAATCTTCTGACAACTCAACAAGCTATTTAATTTCCAAATTGCATTGTCAGTTTTATGAACATGGAGAGAAAGCAGGAAAGCTTCTAGCCCATCAGCTACATCAAAAAACAGTTAATCAGGCCATATCTGAGATTTGTGATGTCCAAGCCCTAAAGCATACAGATAATGTAGAAATTAATTCATGTTTCTAGAAATTTTATCAATCACTTTACTCGTCAGACTCATTTAAAGCCCAAAGCCCATCAGCTTTGGATGACTTTTTTGAAAAATTAGATACGCCGTCTAGAGATCCAGAAATAGCTGCTGACTTGGAGAGGACAATCACAACTCAGTAGACAGAGCAATTAGGAATATGCAGAATGGCAAATCTCAGGGTCCAGATAGATACCCGTCAGTATTCCTTAAAAAATTTCATACTCAACTCTCCCCACTATTGTTATCAGTTTTCAAATAATCTTTTTTGTCCAATTCCCTACCACCTACTATGCGCCAGGCAGTAATTTCACTAAAAATCCTAGCAAAAATTTTAGCTTGGCGAATAGAGGAAATTCTTCCATCGATCATTTCACCTGATCAAACAGGACTGATTAAAAAACGCTATCCTTTCTTTAATATTAGTAAATTTTCAGAAAACTGAACTAATGCCAATTGGGACTACAATTTCAAATATTTTTCTCTCTTTAATACCCTTTAAAATCAGTACAAACAAATTTAGGTATTTCGGCGTTTGGATCACACATAATTATAAAGACCTTAACAAAGCTAACTACCAACCACTCCTATCCCGTCTGAAAAGGGACTTTGAATGTTGGGATTCATTACCACTCTCTCTAGGATTAATATAATCAAGATGACAGTCCTACCCAAATTTTTATACCTCTTCCAGAGCATCCCAATATTCCTGACAAAATCTTTCTTCAGTAAATTAAATAGTCAAATCTCAACTTTTATTTGGAACAAAAAGAGACCCAGTCTCGCATCGTGTCCGATGGTAATAAGTTCAATTGAAATTTTGTACCAGTTTAGACATCATTTTGCACTTAATGATCTTTCACTAGGTGCACCGGTAGCAAGGAATCACATGTTCATCCCTTCTACAATAGATACAACATTCGATACCTGGTCCAAAAATGGCATCACTTCACTGCATTAACTGTATATTAATGGTATCTTCGCCTCGTCTGAACAACTGGTTCACAAATGTATTATCCCTAGGATACACTTCCACAAATATTTACAGCTCAGAAGCTTTATGACAGCTCATTTCAAATGTTTTCCCTCTTGCCCTCCCCCATCCCTCATAGACTCTATTCTGAAATGCAAAACGGATGCCAAACACTCTATGAGTACAATTTATGAACTACTTAATATCCATAATCTAACAACTTTGGACTCTTTAAAACAAAAATGGGAAAACGAAACACAAGAACAAATATCAGATGACGTGACAAAAAAAGCAAGGCAAAATTGGCTAAAATCAAAAGTGATCGTTGTAAGCAATCCCCAGCTACGCTTTATCATGTTTTGGTCATGTCCAAAATTATTACATTTCTGGAGTTTATTTGAAACGTTCTCGAAAATCTCTAGACAAAAAATTAACCCTTCCATGTGTATAGCAATATTTGGAGTAACACCTCAGGATGCTAAACTGAGTAGACCCCAGACTGATGTTCTCTTCTTGCCAGAAGGCTTATTCTTTGCAAATGGAAAGTCTCTTCCCCTCCAACATACAGACATTGGATTAAGGACGTTATGTACTAGGTTAAATGAGAGAAGATCCGTTACTCCATTATGGACTCAGTTATGAGATTTATGACCACCTGGCAACCATTTCTGACTTTTGTGAAGAATATGGAAGCTGAGAAACTGGACTAAATAC
>JAPTHA010000027.1:19076059-19086691 GCA_029814585.1 Gymnapogon annona
ACAGTTGTGTGCCCCTGGAGAAAATAACCTACTGGATGCATAGGAGAAGTGACATCTTCTATAAGATATGGCAACCACTCTTAAATTACATGGAAAATGCACCAGTACAACACATGGACTCGGCTTCGTGTGCCTGATTTGCACCACATGGAATCACTCTATATACATATATACCCCACCTGGACTCAGCTCCATATACTGTAGTTGTACATGTGTGATGGAGGTGTGAGGTTAACAGGTGTCTCTCTGCGTACTGTGAAGTTCGTATTGCCAACGTTTGGTCTTGTCTTGTCTGTCTTTGTTTTTTCTTGTCTTGTCTTGTCTCGTGCCGTTTGGTTTTGTTTGGCTGACGCCTCTGGCCTTGTTATGGTAATGTGGGTGGGGGGCGTGGCATGGTGGTGAACAAATGTGACTGCTGTGTGATGTAACGTAATGTTGTTGTATAATGAAAAATAAAAACAAAAAAAAATATCTGAGGTTCCTGGCCAAGGGGGGGTAATAGTACTCTTTGTACGGCCATGGGTTCGGAGGGGTTTGTCCACCAGCATGCTGTACTTGGGTCTTACAACACCCAATGTCTCCTCACCTTCCTAGAGGAGCTAAGAGACATCCTTCTGGACCGCCAACACTCCCATCCTGGGCTCACACATCCCATTGATGTGATCATTTGGGACAATGTCCGCTTCCACAGAACAAACCAAATGAGAGTGTGTTTCACCACCAACCTCCCCTTTCCTGAACCCTATGGAAGAGTTCTTCTCATCGTGGAGATGGAAGGTTTATAACAAGACAACCATGCACTAGAGAGAACCTCCTAAGGGCAATGGAGCTGGCCTGTGTTGACATCCCGCGGCGTCTGGCAAGAGAGAATACAGCCTGCAATGTGGATGAGGTGATGTGGCCCCATGCAGCTCAGCGACATGATGCTGCACAGGGATTATGGTGTGAATAAAGTAAATAACTTCACACCATGAACATGTTTTCAAGAGTACTGTTGTGTGCAATAGATTGTTTTTGCATTGAGTTGTGTTACAATAGTGTACATGCAGTATTTCCTAAACTCACAAATGTAAATGCCTAATCCTCTACGGACCTAAGAAGATCCGTTACTGTAAAGTTTCTAAAAATATGCATTGGCAGTTGTGAAACAAAGAACCTTCTCACAAATTCAGCATTGTGTTTTCAATTGTTTTGCTGTAGTGTGCAATCATGTGTATAGTGTTTACATTTTTGAAAGCGTCGAGCAGCTCTTTTGGTGTGAAAGTTTGAGTTTTGAAGTGTGAAGGTGTGGTTGTGTTAATGTAGCTCTAGAAAAGGGTGTTGTCTTTAGACATTGGGGAACATGGAGGAAACGTTTGTGAAATGTGTTTTAGCATTTGAGAAAAACTGTAATAAGGTGGATCTCAATGTTGAAGGCTGCAGTGACATATTGTTTATAGATGTCATTTGAGTTATTTGTTGGCAACAATAATAATAATAATAATAATAATAACTGTCAGAATCTAAAAATATGATTCAGTATTTACCGTTATCACCTGAAAGTGTTCTCATTAGTAAAAGTGACTCATGACTAAATATCGACTTTTGTAATATTTTCTCTTACATACACCTGTAAATTAAAGATGAGTGTGAAGATACTGACCACTACCATATCTCTGACCCATTTCACCACACACATAACAAAACCTGGACAGGTTCTTATCTCTTTCAAAACCACTCACTCACAAAACGGAAAGGTGCTGAGGACAATGCTTCTGCTAGTGTGTGTGTGTGTATATGTGTCAGTGTATCAGACGCAGACACACTAATGACAGGACTTGGCCAAGGCACTGCTGTTGCTGCAGGTGTGCAGCCTGGCTCACTTTTTGCAGGTGGCACACATTTTACAGAACACACACCTCAGTCTCACACAGATTCCAACATGAGAACGGACCAGCTGTGCAAACGGACAATATGTTAATGAAATTAAATCACACTCACACACTAGCTCTGTGGGTGAGTACTGACAGAACATGGGAACATGAAATGGACTGGCTCATCAAAATATATTTTACTCACTCATCAGATTAAGAGCACCGAGCAAACGTCTGGAAAAGAGTCATGTTTATTTATAGTATTCTGTACGGGTGCATCAGCCTGAGTATTAAAATAAAATAATCGGGGGGTCAGTCCCAGTACACAGTGTCACACAAACACGAGTTCACTACAGTATTCACTGTGAACAGCAATCGTTTCACTTCATCTCACCTTGGCCTGCTCTATGCATTGCTACATCACAGGACATGCCCTATCAGGTAAAGCTAATCCCCACTTTCATGCATCTGGATGCAACTTTTCTACCACTTCACACGAGAGGAAAACTCACACACTCAGCGCTGTCCATCACATTTCTATAGGAGACGTATGTCGGCTAGAATAGGATTTACTCCTGTTTAAGTGTTCTTAGACACACAGAATTTGCTGTAAGGCAGGGTGATCCCATGATCTTAGACCATGGGTAATCTTACCATGCAGCGTTTGGCCATATCATACATTTGATAGAAAAAAAAAAAATCATCACTGTCACATTAGACTTATCATACATGGGTATAGTAGGCTTACTATTTATTATACATATGTATAATATATAGAAGGCCTGCTATTTTACAATACTATTCTACAATAGTTAATATCATAAAATTTTGTAATGTAATATTTTCCAATTTTGAACACCCATAATGTCATCCAATTAAATTTACGGCACTTGGTATACATTTTAAGTCCCACATTAAGTGTCAACAGGTCACCTTGAGCATAAATAAGTGTTGTGTCACTTTAATGTTTCGTGTCACAAAACTGTTCAAGTATTAGTGATCAACCTTTATTTTATTCATCTGATCACAAGTGATTGTGTGGACTGAAATTGAAATGTCTAATTGGATTAAAATTCCACCCATTTGAGGTAATATTCAAATGTGCTTTGACCCAGGCCTGGCCTCATTTCTGTGTTCCTTCTCCTGCCGCCAATCCACAACAGTGGCTTTGAACTTTAGACCTTGTTTTCTAGGCAGAGGATGAAAACGAACAGGCCGTCAGGGCTGTTGGCAGCCCGAGGAGACGGGGAGGAGGAGGAGGAGAAGGGAGGAGTGAGAGGAAGAGAGGGAGAGACAGAGGGTAGCTTGTAAAGAAAGGAATGAAGTAATGAAAAAAAAAAATCAGGCGGGAACGGGGTAATGAAAGGAGAAAGTGAAAGAGGCAGACGGGAGTGAAGATGGAAAGGAGAGAAGGGGGAAAAACGCCATGAATGAACACAGGAAGAAAGATTTAAGGAGATAAAACACTACAGATGATTCAGAGTGAGTCATTCGACTAAAAGTTTGTCAAGTATGTATGAAAGTCTACATGTTTACAACTGTCTCTTTGTGATGGATATAGAAAAGCCCCGGGGTGTCATGTCATCCCCCCACCCCCAGTGCTGCTACTGACAGGGCCTGTCAGCTAAAGCTCCCGCTATATCAATTACTTTTGTAATCAATTACTTCCTTCATTTTTGCTTAAAATGCTGTTTGAATAGGTGAAAAAAATTACAAATGTAAAACAGTTATGCCTGACGAGGACAATGCCCTTTATTCCCAAGCCAGCGGAAATAATACCTACAAAAGTACATCAAAGTTAAAGGACATATTAGAAATTATCTGTTGGAAATATCAACAGCAATATAGATAGTATAAATTAACAACAAACAACAATCCAGTGACATCTACAAACAAAATGTGCACTACAGTCTTCAACACATTTGCATCCAACATATTAACTTATCAACAACTTAAAGAACTAGCATATCTTTGTAGTGATTTTGGCATCATGTGAAATAGAATATGTATCCACATAAAGCAACAAACACAGTGGGTCCAATATTTTGTAGAAATTCAAGTCAATTGTGTATGTATGGAAACATATTTGTCCATCTCCAGAATCCGTTCGTCCCCAGTCTGTTTTCATGTTTGCACTGTTGGATGAACCCATAGATGTATGATTTACACATTCTGGGCATTAGCCTGGCCACAGAACACATACAGAGGTTGCAAACAGGCAGAACAATCTGATTAAATGACTCAGTGATTGTCCTTATTGTGTTATTTATGTGTGTTTGTATTCAGTCCGTCTGCAGCTCAACAAACACTTCATCGTAATTAAGAGAACAGAGGAAACTCCTGGTGGGAGACACATACTGTAGCTCTCACTTGCTGTGATTCCAACAGCGGAAATCAATCCACCCTTGTTTTTGCTGAATTAGAATACATAAATAGGACATCAGTTGATTGACTTTAGAGCCTGCGGTGCACAGTGCACATATGCTGTGTTTGATACAAAGCAACGCGTGGGCAATTGAACTCATGCTTTGAACAAACTTCCATCAGCAGCAAAATTGGTGACTTCAACTGTTGAATTTGACAAATATTAAGTTAGGGCTATAATTGGTCAAACAACTGATACTGGAAGATGCTCTAGACTTGTGAAATAGATAAAGGATTGTCGATTGACAGGGCATCAGGTCATATTTACCGGTAAATATCACATTAATGAATAAAAAATACAGCCACAAGGTCAAAAGACTTGTCCTGAATCAAGTGAGAGGCATTATAACCAGCACTGATGCAGGGTTCTGTGATACTTTTTTCATTTTGTTTCAGACAGAATGGTATTTCGATATTCAGAGGCTCCCTAGTAACCGTGGAAACACCATGTTCTACATCTACAACATTGATTCAACAGTAAAACCCATGGAGTTGAATCAATAACAGTGCATCTCACATGGAGACACTTGTTTTCATGTTATTTTAATAATATATTTTGTTGAAAAAGGTCATTTATTCCTATTTTCCTCAAATTTTATCTCAGGACCTAAAAATCTGTTACATGATCAGTAAATGAAATGAAAGAAAATATCAGATTAATAATATTGTATAATATATATTGTATAATATTGTGAAAAAAATTATGATAAGTCACTTGGACAAACATCATCATTTAGAAGTTGTGACAAAAATACTTGTTGAGTTGTGATCGGTCCTCATTTTTAAACATTTTACCCTGAAGCATTCATCGTGTGGGATTTTCAACTACAGGCTGTGTACAAAGAGATGCACTTTGTTTCACTCTTCCAACTGCGAGCAGGTCACCGCGGGCCACAGAGTACACTGGCTGTTATCAAACTATAGCAGGTCAATTTTAGACAGAAACGGGCTACATTTTGCAGTTGCGCTGATGGAGGTTATTTGTTAAGTTATTTGTGAAATCTTGGACAGACACTAATATAACTGGGCGTCCTGCCCATGTAAAGTCTCTGTGTGGGAAACAGAGAGTTGGCTTTCAGTCACTTTTATCATTAGTGTTTGTAAATCCATAATTAACTCATGTAGGATCATATTTTGGACATTTGCCATTGATAAATGCAAAATAAGGCAGCATTAGATATGCTATATGTGCAGATGTAACACTCTCTCAGTAAACAATCATTGTAATAATTAATTAAAAACCTGTGCAGCCAAAATAATACAATTTCCAATTCATTATCATGTTTTACTTGAATTGCCCTCCATTCCTTCAGACAGGTAGAACAACTAAAGCAAATACAAATTACAAGCTACAACTCTGTAGATGTTGCACAGTAGATGATAAAACATTCACAACTGGTGTCAGAAATCAGGAACATGATCTCACTCTTAACCACGAACGACCCAAATAACCACTGACAATGAAAATCATATACTGATCTAAAATGTTTAATAACTTCGGAAATACTAAACCTGTCATTACGTTGAAATAATTCAGGTAGTTCGTCAACTTTTCATGGTCATCACATATGATCTACTTGGACGTTCAGAGGCTCCGTAGTGAACGAGGTATCATCGTCTTGCACAATATAAATTCACCAGTAAAACCAAAGGCAGTAGACAGTAGATGGAGATACTTTTTGATGTTCAGTTAGTGACATCTTTGCTGAAAGTAATTTTCTTAGATTTTCCATTTCTGATACAAATAAGCTTGAACTGAACTCCGAACAGTCAATTAAAATAGGGAAATACCTCATTTTCACAGAAAATTGCAAAATACGGAGGATAATATTTAACAATAATTGAATTGAATATGCCTTTATTAGTTAGTTCCTGAGGGGAAATGTCACAACAGCAGCGTAATACAAAGAGTAGAAAAAAAAGAACAGAACAGCTACACAACAAACTAAAATCTTGCACAACATGGACAACAAAGACAAAGAAAGTATACATGGTTGAAGTCTCAGAGCTGATAACGATAACGAGAGGCTGAATGCGTCCTCCGGAGAGAAAACGGCAGTGAAAAGGTCCACAGCCACCATTAGCATAGCGCTCACAGCTGCTAACCGCTAACAGTTGAAACGTAAACGTCTTTAAACTGCAAACACAATCCATATCCGAAGAGCACTCACTCACACGCCATTGTGGTTTAATAAGTGGACAATTAGATGTTATAAATGCTGACATAACTCCAGTTTTTTTGTAGTTCTAATGAGCCTGTTCAGATACCACCTCGCCCCCCCCCCCACCCCTCAGTCTACATACTAGAGAAGCATCTCCATTGCATACAAATTAGTACACAACCTCTAAGCTTCAACATTTTCCATTATCATTACTTCTCGTTTAAACCGGTTTGAGTTTCCACTTCCCGGTTTCTCGGATTGACAGAAGCACGAGAAGCAGCAGCAGCTGTCTGAGTGGAGGCAGAACATGGTGTGAATTGTTTGTGCCAGGGTCAAAACCAACATCTCACCACAATTTAGGATGAAGACTGAACAACACTAAAAATACAGAATGGAAGCCTTTGATCTGGGTCTGAAGCAGTCGGGGAAAGCATTATACAATATGGGCGACAGTTAGGGATGGGCTGGAATTACTGTTACCATGGAATACATTTTTGTTTTGTCTTTGGTTTATATTTTGAATTAAAAACCATATTAGTCTGTGTCTGTGCATCATTCTTAGACTTTGAGAATTTCTGACAATAATAAACCAGTTTAAAAATACATTTCTTCTGAGGTTATTCACCTTGTTGAATTGAACTCTGGTTGCTTTCCTCGTCTCACACAGGCTTTGACATCATATGCAGAGTACGTGTGTTTGTGTCCTTGTACATATTGTTTCGTCCTTAATGGCTGTTTTTATGTCATGTTATTTTCGCGTGTCCTTTATGTCCTCAGCGAATAATTTATAGCCTTATGTGACCACCATCTAGTTTCCTTGACTCTTAGTAAGGACCATCAAAAAAAAAAAAAAAAAAACCAGACTGTAAACTTGGAAAGAATAATCATTAAAGTTTTCACTGGCTCATTCATGTTAATGCAGCACAACAGGAGAAAGGTTTTTTTGCTGTTGTCTGCTGTCTGTTTTGTTTCACCCACTTTAGGTTTTTGTTAAATTTGTCTTTCCTACTTATATGATGATTGTTTTCCTAACAGACTGTTCTAAATTCATGCGTTGGCATATCTCGCCATGCGTCATGCGTTACTCAGGAACAACGGCTTCATTACTCGTTTATTTAAAACATCTGTATAATTTCACTCCTAGGATAAAACCACTGTTTAAAAACTGTATATTAAAACTTATTTAAAACTTTGCTGAAAACTTTATACCATATTTGAAACTTTGCTGAAATACCTTTAAGGATATTTTCAATTAAGAGAACCTCAACATTATTGTGGCACAGCCTTATTTCTAACAAAAAAATTGAAAATAAAAAAAAAAAAAATCAGAAGTACAGATAATTGGTTGTTTGTGGTTTGTTTTATCCTAAACAATAAGTTTTTCATTATGTATATAAAACTAGTTCTTATTTTAATCCCATTCTGTGAACACATTTCTCTTCAATACTTTTACAACATAAAAATGCATTGAAAAAACATTAATAAATGTCAACAGATAAATATCTACTACTACTGAAAATATATTTAATATATTGATGCCAGTATATACTGATCAGTACATTGGTGCGTCCCTAGAAACGTGTGCAAAACAGCTCCCAGAGGCCTAAATAAACAAGGTGAAAGTTAATATTTGACAACTTCAACGTGTCCTGAAACATTAAAAAATGAAATGAAAAATAACACTTCGACTGATGAATTCTGATCACATCTGCATGGATGAAAGCCCCTCACCTACAGCTAAACCTCTCCAAAACAAACTGATGGTCTTTCCAGCCACTATACATCATGACATCCTCATCAACACTGACTCCCCATTCTAGCTCCTACTAAAGTAGCAAGAAACTTGGGCGTCATGATTGATGATCAGTTGACCTTCACCGATCACGTTGCCTCGGGCAGTCGATCATGTTGCTTTTGCACTTTTTAACATAAGAACCATAAGGCCATATCTGACTCAAAAGGCCACCGAGCTCTTGGTTCAGACCATGGTTTTCTCCACCTCGACTACTGCAATGCCCTTGGTAACAGGCCTCTTTACTGTTGTAAAGCCACTGCAGATGGTCCAGAATGCAGCAGCGCAGTTGGTCTTCAATCAGCCAAAAAGAGCATTCCTCTGCTCATTCAGTTGCACTGGCTACCCATAGCTGCCTGCGTCAAATTTAAATCACTGTTGCTGACATACTTAGGTGCACTGATAACACCATATGTTGCCCCACAACCACTGTGCTCGTGCACACAGTGCTGTCTGGCAGTCCCCGAGCCCTGCAAAAGACAATCAAGGCTGTTTTTATGGGTGGTTCCACACTGGTAGAACAGTCTGCCAAGCCCTGCAAGGACAGGAGTGTACCTGCCCACCTTCAAGAAGCTTTTAAAAGACTCATCTCTTCACAGAGCACCTCCTGTCCTAGCACTTTTAGCCATCCTATCACATTTTAGGGATTTTATTTTAAACTTTTTAATTTAAATCTTTTAATTACCCCTGGCTAGATAGTTCAGTTGGTAATGCACCGGGCTGGTGCATAGGGGACCTGGGTTCAGGATGAGCATCCAGTCGGTTGTGTCAGGAAGACCATCAGATGGAAAAACTCCTGCCAAATTAAATATGCGAATTTAATTCGCTGTGGCAACCCCGGAAGGGAAAAGGCTGAAAGAAATCATCATCATTTTAATCTTTTTAATTAGTAGCCTACTCGTAGTTTAGTGTTTTTACATGCACAACAGCTTTTAAAGTCTGTTTAATTTATTCTTGTATTTATTTTTATTCATGGTGCAATTGTACAGCGGTTTTTTTTTGTTTTTAAGTTATTGCTTGATTGTGGGCTTTTCTCCTGTTTCTCTTTTCTTGTGTGTGCTTCAGTCTCCCCTGCTCACACCTCCCGCTCGTTCTTTCCCTCTCTCTTTCTTTTCCCTATCCTTTCCAGACCCAAACTGGTCTGGGCAGACGATCCTCCAGGGGTCGGGGTATGCTCAAAGTTTCTGCCTAGGAAAGGCTGTTTTTCCTTGCCAGTGTCACTAGTGTGTTGCTCCTGGAGGATTCTGTTGGCTTTCTGTTTGGTTGGGCTCATCCAATGCGCTTCACGCATTGGATGAGTGTTGTTGTGATTTGGTGCTGTTTGTCTCTGATGCTCTAAGTCGCTTTGGATAAAAGCGTCTGCTAAACGCATAAATGAATAAATACTGTATGCAATTAGCCTTAAGGGTTTTTCTGTATTTCTCAGATAATTTTATGTCACAAGCATAAAGACAATCCTATTTTTTTTATTTATGCTCATACTATATACTTAAATCATCTGTTGATTCCAGACACTAGAAAATAAACCAGAATTGGACTTCAGCCCCTGTTTGATTTTGGTCAGGCAGGACCGCAAAAAGACTAAGGTAGTGAAAGAAGTGAATGGCCTCGAGACAACGTCATTACAAGAACCTCAGCTGAAACCTCAAACTGTGGAAAATAATCTGAAATCGCTGATGATAAAAGACACTTAGTTGTAACCAGCGGCTTTTTGTACAGCTAAATGGGGACGAAGTGATTCTACTAAATAATTGCAGTTAGTTCAAACAAGTGCGATGGGCCAATTATGTAATAAACCTGACATACCAAAGAGTGTTGATAAGAATCAGAACGAGGCTCTCACATCAGAGCACGCAAAGTCGCACTTTCTAAAATACATTAATTTATCAAATACCGCGTTAAAAAGAGACATCACAACAAATATTTTTTAAAAAAATTCAATCTAAGCACCAGTTGATTCCTTGTACATGTGGAAATCAGCATTTCAGTACTGGTAGAACTGCGTCAGCCGAAATTCCATAGTATCTGATGTAACACAAAGCAGCACAAGAAGGCACTACTGACCTTTAACTACTACAAAAGATCTTCCTCCATTTCCCTCCTGAGAGCCAAACACTCTAAAGCCGACACTCGTCCAGACCAAACACCCCTGGGTCCAGAGGATATAAATCCCACTTCATGCTCTTCCTCCGTCTTCCTTCCTCTGTATTAAGTCTGAAGCTCTGTCAATATTCTCTGATGCTTTCTCGAACCTCCCTCACAGTGAATTCACACCTTTCTTCTACGCTGATAACTTCTCCTGTTTCTCTTACCCTAAGCTTCTATTTTTCCGGTGCCTTTGTTTATTGACTGCAGTAGAGAGAGAGAGAGGAGGGGGGGGGGGGGGGGGGGGAAAAAAAAA